>OX381716.1:11000526-11131440 GCA_947462335.1 Harmothoe impar
ACCATTGTGATCAACCCTAAAAGAAGCCAGCAAGTCCTCATGAATATAAACATTAAAGGATGAGGCATGAGGCACATGTTTCACTCATGAATTCCCCCTAGAATTGCAAAGGGGTGACCCACAACAAGTGCATAAAGTAGCATGAGGGACCGTTAAGTCCCGGTCATCCAAGCTGTTAAGTGGTTTATCAGGTGAAGGGTTACCATAGATATCCTGATAGTTGTAGGTTGCAGGAAGGGTAGAGCTAATATAGACCAAATTCTAAAAACTGCACCATCCATAAGAATCACTATGTGGGATCTGTAGTGTGAACAGAATTACAGGGCAGCTTTTGAGGGGGGGGGGTGCTTTAACAAGGAATACAAACAAGTCATATATTCCCTCTAGTCGCTCACTCTCCATACTTAGAGACCATAACTCCTTACTATTGCTCTTTGAGTACGCGACTAATGCCATCATTTCACTCTACCTTGAACACTAAATATCTCCTATTAACTGTTGATACCATATTTGCTTTATGATGATAGATTACTGCCTGTAGATGTGTTTATGACTTGAATGGTTTTCATGGTTCATGTGATACTAGTTTCCAATATATAATGATCGTGATGTAAGTAGTATAGTATGTATCGGAACGGGACTATAGTTAAGTACTGTTTATTACTCAATCGACATGCAGCCAATCAGAGGCCTCCATTTGGTCACGTGACCCCCTCATTTGCATAATTACGTAATAGGCCACGCCCCCTCATTTGCATAATTACGTAATAGGCCACGCCCCCTTGATCACCAGCCAATCAGGGCCGCCATTTGGTCACGTGACCCCCACGTGACCCCCTCATTTGCATAATAGACCACGCCCCCTTGATCACGTGACCCCCTCATTTGCATAGTAGACTACGCCCCTTTGATCACCAGCCAATCAGTGGCTTCCATTTGGTCAGGTGACTCCCTCATTTGCATAATCATGGATCACGTGACCCCCTCATTTGCATAATAGGACCACACCCTCTTGGTCACGTGACCGGAAGCGCTCTTTATTTAGAAAATAGGCTACACCCCCTTGGTCACGTGACCTGACCCCCTCCCTCATTCATAATATAGACAATAGACAGACTACGCTTCCCTTTTGGTCACATGACTTGGACTAGCTAATGGGAGGCTTCTATAAGGGGCGAGGGGAGGGGAGGGGGGGGGAGGGGGGCACTTTAAGATGCATGGGGAGGGGAGGGGGGGAGGGGGGCACTATTTATGGGGTGGGCGGGCACTTGGGGGGGAGGGGGGGCTTTTGGGGTCTGCTCGGGAGAAAAAAAAAAAAAAAAATTATCTGATCTCTAGGGAATCGCTTCCTCTCTACCCCCCTTTAGGGGGGTAGGGAGGAGGCGAGTCGGAGGTGACTGTAGAGGAGTTTTTCGGTGACTTGATGCTTTTCAAACGACTGTGCTGATAGCTGATGAATTTGACTTTTTGACTTGAATATTTCATGCGACTTTGTGACTTGTAAGCGAAAGCGAAAGCGACTTTGCGACCCGTAACCCTTTAAATAAAGAGGTGACTTTGTAACCTCAGGGGGGAGATCCTTCTACACCCCCACGGAGTAGAAAGGATCTCGGTTGATTGACTGTACTTTGACTTGTTGTTGTAAACAAAAAAAAAAAAAAAAAAAAAAAAAAAATCAATGAATAGAACGACCCCCTCATTGCTAACAAAGGAACGACTTTTGAATTACACAAATGACCCTCTTTTTGTAGGGGTTAGCGGTAACTCGACTTGAATTAGAGTATTAGGGAGAGCAAAACGCGACTACACACCGTCTTAGACTGTCGTCTTACGGCCCGGATAACAATAACCCTAGTTACCTCGGTTACTGTTGCTCAAGAGACGGCGATGGATCTGGTCACGTGGATACTGAAAGAAGGTCTACCTATAACCACCACGCTAGTTTGAACGCGGCGGGTATGAGTCATCATGGGGCCCTTGACGGGTGGGTCCTCCCCATGCAGCCGTATGTCGAATTTAAGAAATGCCCATGTCACACGTCACTAAGGGAGAAAACGTTTTTTGAAAATATTTAGAACCCGAATTTGAGCATTCTGGTACATTTTTAAGGACCCAGACACTGCAAAGCCGAGTACCATCCAAGAGAAAAAAAAATTTGGCGAAATGTTTAGGCTTGAAATGGCACTTTTCTGATGCACTCTTTGAACATTTTTTTTTTCCTCATGTCACTATGGTCCATGGCACATGTGGGACTCAAGAAATGCCACATGTTCCATGTCACTTAGATGTCCGCGCCCGTGTCGTCGTATCGAATTTTAAGAAAATGCCCATGTCACCATATCGAATTTAGGGGTCTAGTGACATCAGCATGTCCGGCTATCCTCCACAAATTTAGCTCTAAAATGTTTACTTTTTTTTTTGGGCTGATTTTTCATCATTTTAAAAAAAAACAATAGGTTGTTTGAAATGTTTGCTGTTGTAAATAGAAACAAAAACAAAACAAAGCGCATGGTAAGATTATGTCACATTGCAAGTGGCGGGTCCGCTCGAGGCTTATTCAGCCTCTTCGTGGATCCGCGACTGCCAATGTGATCATATACTAATCACCGGTGTTTACGGTATTATATACTAAGGTATGAGACGGGTCTTACAGAAAAGGTGTCTAAAGAGCCCTGTGACCTGATTGAAATGACGTCAGCGCCGTCTGCTCGTCAGTGCCCGGCTGTAGCCCGTAGGACATGTTATTCTGCTTTTCTGGATGTTTTGAAATATTTTGATTTAACTGTTAATACCTGATAACAAGCCTCTGAAGCAGATTTTTGGTCGAGCACCTGTTCTCTACTCTTCCATCGATTAGCTGCTTCAGCAAAAAAAAAAAATCGCGCGCGCGGTCTAGTCTATATGACGGAGTCGCTAAAGCTCTGTTTAGAGAGTGGAACTTGACCTTGAGTATAGACTCAGTACTAACTGAACGCCCCGCGGGGTCACCCCTCACGTGGGAATATGTACAAGCTCTGGTTCTTCACTTTACGGCTTGACTAAAACTGAGACGCGTCCATGATAAACTCTAGCCTTTTTTTTCCTTTACTAGGATCGAGAGAGAGATTTTAAATGGGGCGTTTATCTAAATAGCGTGGAACTAAAATCAGGCTGCGGCAGATAGTATCTCTGCGCACCTCAAGACTCAACGTAACTTTCACTCTCCAGCAGAAGTTTAGTTGTGACTAATGATGGGCGGCGACCGTCGTGCACCGGCGGACATTGGAGAGTGTTGGAGAGCTGAACCTTACAGACATATAAATCAATCGCTTTGGTGGAAATATCTCGCCATAGATTGGAACCAAATACTTATCTAATGGAATCGTTATCAGTTTTCAGTTTTCTTGCTGTACAAAATTTATTTCCCACTCTTCACGTGGTGATAGCTGAAGGTCGCTCGTCGTAGGTACGTGTGACCGGAACACCCTTTTTGTTTTTGGCGCGGGTTGACATCAGATTTGTACCGTACTGTCGCGATTAAGAGCTCTGAGGGAGGGCTTTTCAATTCGGTGAAGTTCTTACTCAGGAGCTATATACAAGCCAGGCGCTGGCGCTTATTCAAAGTCGCGATTTTAGTGCTTGAGAAAAAACATTTGGAGGCTCTTATACTCCGGCGCTTATAAAAGACCGGCACGCTTTTCAACACTAGTTGCTTTATCGCGACCGTACGGTATGACTTCGGTGTCAAAAGATCCCAAACTCCAAATAAGGAAGTGAAACGACGTCGTCTGTCTACCTCGTGCGCGTCATAGCGTCGTCGAAAATAGTGTGACGTCAGCATCTCTCAGGCGGCTAGGAAGTCAGTTCGACAAAATGGCTCACGGAGTGAACTTCGTGGCCGTTTCTCGATCTATGATCGATGCGGCCGTGGAGAAGGAATTCGTAGCCATGCAACAGAGAGAGGAGGCGGAGAGACAGAACTTCGTGGCCGTTTCTCGATCTATGATCGATGCGGCCGTGGAGAAGCAGTTCGTAGCTTCGCTACAGAGAGAGGAGAGACAGCGGACTGCTGCTGAAGCAGAGGGTGTGGTGGATGAGCTGATCGAGAACGTCGCTGATCAACTCATCCGCCGGTGCGTGGAGCAGGTCAAGCAGCAAGTCTGCATGGAGGAAGGACTACCGCCCGCCGTGCTGGAGGAGCTGCTGAAGGACTGCCACGCGTTATGACCACGCCCTCCGCTTCAGCAGCAAGGTCCCTGCGACCCTCTCTCTACCAAACGGTCCTTTTAAGGACCAACCACTGATCACAAAAGTTGAAAATCAATCTCAATATAATATACGCATCAGAAAAACCCTAATACGCTATACACTGAAACCCTGTTGAGTAGGTAGATCGAGTTGGGCATTTTTTTTTAGGAAGAGCAATCAGGTCATCGTGTGGAGATCATCAGGTGTCCTGTGTGTGTGTGTGTGTGTGTGTGTGTGTGTGTGTGTGTGTGTGGCCTTATAAACTGGAGTTAGGGGCTTAATCGTGTGTCTGTCGGCACCTTAGGGGCTTAGTTTGTACTTAGGGGCTTAAGCCCCTAAGGATTTTACAAACTTTGCTCAGATGATCCTTAGGGGCTAAGCTTTCATCTGAGACCTACTTTAAAAATTAAGCCCCTAAGTCATAAACTCCACTCAGAGGAGTCTGTACATTCCATGTCTGTACCAATACCATAAGGTGGTGCCCCCTGGTGGAACCCCCTAAGGTACAAACAATTGCCAAGCCCCTAAGGTACAAACATCAACTAAGCCCCTAAGGTACAAACACTGGTCAAGCCCCTAAGGTACAAACACTGGCCAAGCCCCCAAGGTACAAACACTGGCCAAGCCCCTAAGGTACAAACATCAACTAAGCCCCTAAGGTACAATCACTGGTCAAGCCCCTAAGGTGCAAACACTGGCCAAGCCTCTAAGCCATTAACCAACCACATGACCTACAAACGACTCTGGGTCCCTGCTACATGCCCATTTTCCCCACAGTATGATGCCTTATCCAGATACCTATTGCACTGGCTAACAGTTTTGGGGGTGGGTGAGAGTGATAGGGATGGGGTCAGAGTGAAATACAGTCAACTCCCTCTATTGCGACCACCATTGGGACTCAAAGGGGTCGCAATGGCAAGGTGGTCGCAATAAGGAGAGTTTCAGATAAATATACAGGGTTGGGGGGGGGGATGTTCTGGCTCTCCCTCTGATGTGCGACCATTAGTCAGGTGAGTGGTGGTGGAGAGTGTGCGTGGGGGTTCTTTCTCTCTCACATGCGACCACTACTCAAGGAAATCAGTGAGGGCAGGGGGAGGACTTCTGACCCTCTGTTCTATCATAAAATTGACAAAAAAAAAGAAGTTTACTTTTGGACACAGTGGTCGCATTAGAGGGAGAAAGATGTGTTTTGGGACTGGACTTTTGGTGGTCAGAGGGTGGGGTGGTCGCATTAGAGGGGTGATTGCAACAGGGGGAGTTTTATATATTAGAACAAAGGGGAAAATGGTTGGGACTTTCTAAAACTGGTTGCAATAGTGAGGTGGTCTTTATAGAGAAGTGGTCGTGATATAGATGGAGCTAGAGTGACAGAGATTGGGTTAGGGTGATAGGGATAGGGTGGCAGTGAGGGTGATGTGAAACGGGTGAAAGGGTGTGGTTAGAGTGATAGGGGCGGGTTAAGTTTGACACAGACTGAGTGAGAGTAATATGGGTGAGAGGGTAAAAGGGACCGGATTGCATTTATATAGATGGTATGGGGGTAATATAAAAGGGGTGAGGGTGACATAGATGGAGTGAAGGTGACATGGATGGACCGAGGGTGACATAGATGGAGTGCGGGCGACTTAGATAGGGTTAAGGTAATATAGACGGTCAAGTTTTAGATGATAAAGATGGGATGTATGTGATATAAAAGGGGTCGGGGGTGATATAGATGGGATGAGGGTGCAATAGACCGGGGAATGAGGGTGGAGTGATGCTGATGTGGATGGAGAAACATAGTGGGGGTGATGTAGACGGGGTGGTGGTGGTGTAGGGGAAGTGGGGGTGATGAAGGGGGAGAGGGGGTGGTGTAGACGGGGTGGGGGTGACGTAGTAGGGGTGATGTAGGCGGGGTGGGGGTGATGTAGGGGAGTGAGGGTGGTGTAGAAGGGGTGAGGGTGACGTAGTAGGGGTGATGTAGGCGGGGTGGGGGTGATGTAGGGGAGTGAGGGTGGTGTAGCAGAGTGGGGGTGATATAGAAGGGGTGAGGGTGATGTAGTGGGGGTGATGTAGACGGGGTGGTGGTGATGTAGGGAAGTGGGGGTAATGTAGTGGGGGTGGGGGTGATGTAGACGGGGTGGAGGTGATGTAGGGTAGAGGGGGTGATGAAGACGGGGTGGGGGTGATGTAGGTTAGGGGGGTGATGTAGACGGGGTGGGGGTGATGTAGGGGAGTGAGGGTGGTGTAGCAGAGTGGGGGTGATGTAGAGGGGGTGAGGATGATGTAGGGGGAGTGGGGGTGATGTAGGAGAGTGGGGGTGATGTAGTGGGGATGATGTAGTGGGGTTGGGGGTGATGTAGATGGGGTGGGGGTGATGTAGGGGGAATGGGGGTGAAGTAGGGGAGTGGGGGTAATGTAGGGGGAGGGGGGTGATGTAGGGGAGTGGGGGTGATGTAGGAGAGTGAGGGTGATATAGACAGGGGTTGGGGTGATGTAGGGGAGAGAGGGTGATGTAGGAGAGTGAGGGTGATGTAGGGGGATATGGGGTGATGTACAACCGTGATGTGTATCAAGGAACGTGATGTGTAGTACTACACATCACGGCTGATCATGTAAACGTGATGTGTATCAAATTAACGTGATGTGTAGTAATAATCCAACCGTGATGTGTAGTAACTAACGTGATGTGTAGCAACTTAGAGCAACTTGAATTTAGGCACCTCCAACCGCTATCTGTATCAATAAACATGATGTGTATCAACTCCCCCCTCGGCAGCCCAGTGGGCACAAAGTTCAGTTCAACATTGAATCAACATTCAGGGGAGGAACCGAGGGGGTAGCACCTTTCTGTTTATAAATGTTCGTTGGACCCCCCCCCCCCCCCCGCTTTTGGGCAAAATTTCCAATTTTTTAATGTAAAATTTGGCTCAAAAGTTAGGAAGGGATAACTTTTCCTTTCAAAACCTGTATCTGCCACTGCCCCACCCCACCCTCTTTTCAAATTCTGGAGAGGAAAATGATTAACTGAATGTTAGAACTTGAGGAATATATATATTTAGATTACCGTATTCGACGTAATAAGCGCCCAGCAGTAATTATTTTTATAACGTTTTTAGTACTTAAGAGTTTATATGTCCCCGAAATCGCGAATTTTGACCCTTTGTTCTAGTCTAGAAACGCCTCAAAAAGGGGGGAGCGCTTACTAGAGGGAGGGTGCTTATTACGTCGAATACGGTAGATCTGTAATTAAGATATTCCCACAGATGTCATACCTTTTCTAGGAATATATACTCACTAAATCCATAAAGGGAACACGTTTTGATACAGATAAGGTTAAGGGATAAAAAATACTCCTTAATACAGATCATGTTGATACAGATCACGTTAATTTGATACAGATTCCATTGTTTTGATACAGATCACGTTCTTTTGATACAGATCACGTTTCTATTGTCAGCCCTGATGTGTATTACCACACATCACGTTACTTGATGCACATCACGGTTGTACAGGTGATGTAGGGGAGTGAGGGTGATGTAGGGGGAGTGGGGGTGATGTAGGGGGAGTGAGGGTGATGTAGGGGGAGTGGGGGTGATGTAGGGGAGTGAGGGTGATGTAGGGGGAGTGGGGGTGATGTAGGGGGAGTGGGGGTGATGTAGGGGGAGTGAGGGTGATGTAGGGGAGTGAGGGTGATGTAGGGGGAGTGGGGGTGATGTAGGGGGAGTGGGGGTGATGTAGGGGGAGTGGGGGTGATGTAGGGGGAGTGGGGTTATGTAGGGGGAGTGGGGGTAATGTAGGGGAGTGAGGGTGATGTAGGGGGAGTGAGGGTGATGTAAGGGGAGTGGGCATGATGTAGGGGGAGTGGGGGTGATGTAGGGGAGTGAGGGTGATGTAGGGGGAGTGAGGGTGATGTAGGGGAGTGAGGGTGATGTAGGGGGGGTGGGGGTGATGTAGGGGGAGTGGGGGTGATGTAGGGGGAGTGGGGGTGATGTAGGGGAGTGGGGGTGATGTAGGGGCAGTGAGGGTGATGTAGGGGGAGTGGGGGTGATGTAGGGGAGTGAGGGTGATGTAGGGGGAGTGAGGGTGATGTAGGGGGAGTGAGGGTGATGTAGGGGGAGTGGGGGTGATGTAGGGGAGTGGGGGTGATGTAGGGGGAGTGGGGGTGATGTAGGGGGAGTGAGGGTGATGTAGGGGAGTGGGGGTGATGTAAGGGAGTGAGGGTGATGTAGGGGGAGTGAGGGTGATGTAGGGGGAGTGAGGGTGATGTAGGGGGAGTGGGGGTGATGTAGGGGAGTGGGGGTGATGTAGGGGAGTGGGGGTGATGTAGGGGGAGTGAGGATGATGTAGGGAGAGTGAGGGTGATGTAGGGGAGTGAGGGTGATGTAGGGGAGTGAGGGTGATGTAGGGGAGTGAGGGTGATGTAGGGGAGTGAGGGTGATGTAGGGGAGTGAGGGTGATGTAGGGGGAGTGGGGGTGATGTAGGGGGAGTGGGGGTGATGTAGGGGGAGTGGGGGTGATGTAGGGGAGTGAGGGTGATGTAGGGGGAGTGGGGGTGATGTAGGGGAGTGGGGGTGATGTAGGGGGAGTGAGGGTGAAGTAGGGGGAGTGGGGATGATGTATGGGGAGTGGGGGTGATGTAGGGGAGTGAGGGTGATGTAGGGGGAGTGAGAGTGATGTAGGGGAGTGAGGGTGATGTAGGGGGAGTGGGGTGATGTAGGGGAGTGAGGGTGATGTAGGGGGAGTGGGGGTGATGTAGGGGAGTGAGGGTGATGGAGGGGGAGTGAGGGTGATGTAGGGGAGTGGGGGTGATGTAGGGGAGTGAGGGTGATGTAGGGGGAGTGAGGGTGATGTAGGGGGAGTGGGGGTGATGTAGGGGAGTGAGGGTGATGTAGGGGGAGTGAGGGTGATGTAGGGGGAGTGGGGGTGATGTAGGGGGAGTGGGGGTGATGTAGGGGGAGTGGGGGTGATGTAGGGGGAGTGAGGGTGATGTAGGGGGAGTAGTGGGGGTGATGTAGACGGGCTGGGGTTGATGTAGACCGGATGGGTTGTGTAGACAGGGTGCCCAGCTAACAAAAACACGTTATTTTACGTCAAAATAACATTTTGAATTTTACAAAATGTTATGTCATACTAAAGAGCCTCATAAAATGGTTGACATATAACATTATATAACGTTATAAAATGCTGTATACCGTTATTAGTTTACTGGGTGGGGGTGATGAAGACTCTTATGTTCTTAGTATCTAGGGGGGGGTGGGTGCCGACTGGAGGATATCTTGGGCTGTGCCAGGGTGTGGGTGCCGACTGGGGGATGTCTCGGGCTGTCTCAGCGTGTGGGTGCCGACTGGAGGATGTCAGGGGCTGTTGTAGGGTGTTGGTGCCGACTGGAGGATGTCTCGGGCTGTATCAGGGGGTTGGTGCCGACTGGAGGATGTCAGGGGCTGTCGTAGGGGGTGGGTGCCGACTGGAGGATGTCAGGGGCTGTTGTAGGGTGTTGGTGCCGACTGGAGGATGTCAGGGGCTGTTGTAGGGTGTTGGTGCCGACTGGAGGATGTCTCGGGCTGTATCAGGGGGTTGGTGCCGACTGGAGGATGTCAGGGGCTGTCTTAGGGGGTGGGTGCCGACTGGAGGATGTCAGGGGCTGTCTCAGGGTGTGGGTGCCGACTGGAGGATGTCAGGGGCTGTCTCAGGGTGTGGGTGCCGACTGGAAGATGTCAGGGGCTGTCTCAGGGTGAGGATGCCGACTGGAGGATGTTAGGTGCTGTGCCAGGGTGTGGGTGCCGACTAGAAGATGTCAGGGGCTGTCTCAGGGGGTGAGTGCCGACTGGAGGATGTCAGCGGCTATCTCAGGGTGTGGGTGCCGACTGGAAGATGTCAGGGGCTGTCTCAGGGGGCCTTTTCTCAGGGTGCTGACTGGAGGATGTCAGGGGCTGTCTCAGGGGATGGGTGCCGACTGGAGGATATCTTGGGCTGTGTCAGGCTGTGTCGCCGACTGGAGGATGTGTATTTTGAATATAGTTCATAGGCATTTGAATTAAAGTGACAAGTGTCTGTCATTTAAGGGCTTACTAGAAGTCTTTTAATTTGTAATTTGGGGGCTTATTATTTCTGACTATGATTCATTTTGAAATTATGAGATCTAATTTTAGTTGTGACATTCCGTGATAAATGTCTGTGAGTTAGGGGCTTAGTAGAAGTTTGTATTTTAGGGGATTAGTGTTTCTTAGTATGATCTATTTTGAAATTATGAAATTTGATTTCTGAAATTTGATAACCTTGTAACTTCTGGTGATAAGTGTATGTGAGTTAGGGGCTCAGTAGAAGTTTGTACTTTAGGGGATTAGTGCTTCTGAGTATAATCCATTTTGAAAATAAGAGATTTGACTTTCGTTGTGACATTCTGTGATAAGTGTATGTGAGTTAGGGGCTTAGTAGAAGTTTGTACTTTAGGGGCTCAGTGTTTCTATCTATGATCCATTTTGAAATTATGAGATTTAACTTTAGTTGTGACTTCTGGTGATAAGTGTATGTGAGTTAGGGGCTTAGTAGAAGTTTGTACTTTAGGGGATTAGTGCTTCTGAGTATGATCCATTTTGAAATTAAGAGATTTGACTTTCGTTGTGACATTCCGTGATAAGTGTATGTGAGTTAGGGGCTTAGTAGAAGTTTGTACTTTAGGGGCTCAGTGTTTCTATCTATGATCCATTTTGAAATTATGAGATTTAACTTTAGTTGTGACTTCTGGTGATAAGTGTATGTGAGTTAGGGGCTTAGTAGAAGTTTGTACTTTAGGGGATTAGTGTTTCTATCTATGATCAATTTTGAAATTATGAGATCTAACTTTAGTTGTGACATTCCGTGATAAGTGTATGTGAGTTAGGGGCTTAGTAGAAGTTTGTACTTTAGGGGATTAGTGTTTCTTAGTATGATCTATTTTGAAATTATGAAATTTGATTTCTGAAATTTGATAACCTTGTAACTTCTGGTGATAAGTGTATGTGAGTTAGGGGCTTAGTAGAAGTTTGTACTTTAGGGGTTGGTGCTTCTGAGTATGATCCATTTTGAAATTAAGAGATTTGACTTTCCTTGTGACATTCCGTGATAAGTGTATGTGAGTTAGGGGCTTAGTAGAAGTTTGTACTTAAGGGGCTCAGTGTTTCTATCTATGATCCATTTTGAAATTATGAGATTTAACTTTAGTTGTGACTTCTGGTGATAAGTGTATGTGAGTTAGGGGCTTAGTAGAAGTTTGTACTTTAGGGGATTAGTGTTTCTATCTATGATCCATTTTGAAATTATGAGATTTAACTTTAGTTGTGACATTCCGTGATAAGTGTATGTGAGTTAGGGGCTTATTAGAAGTTTGTACTTTAGGGGATTAGTGTTTCTATCTATGATCCATTTTGAAATTATGAGATTCAACTTTAGTTGTGACTTCTGGTGATAAGTGTATGTGAGTTAGGGGCTTAGTAGAAGTTTGTACTTTAGGGGATTAGTGTTTCTATCTATGATCCATTTTGAAATTATGAGACTCAACTTTAGTTGTGACTTCTGGTGATAAGTGTATGTGAGTTAGGGGCTTAGTAGAAGTTTGTACTTTAGGGGCTCAGTGTTTCTATCTATGATCCATTTTGAAATTATGAGATTTAACTTTAGTTGTGACATTCCGTGATAAGTGTATGTGAGTTAGGGGCTTAGTAGAAGTTTGTACTTTAGGGGATTAGTGTTTCTATCTATGATCCATTTTGAAATTATGAGATTCAACTTTAGTTGTGACTTCTGGTGATAAGTGTATGTGAGTTAGGGGCTTAGTAGAAGTTTGTACTTTAGGGGATTAGTGTTTCTATCTATGATCCATTTTGAAATTATGAGACTCAACTTTAGTTGTGACTTCTGGTGATAAGTGTATGTGAGTTAGGGGCTTAGTAGAAGTTTGTACTTTGGGGGCTTAGCGCTTCTACATAGATAATTTCAGAATTATGAGATTTAACTTTAGTTGTGACATTCCGTGATAAGTGTATGTGAGTTAGGGGCTTAGTAGAAGTTGGTACTTTAGGGGATTAGTGTTTCTATCTATGATCCATTTTGAAAGTATGAGATTTAACTTTAGTTGTGACTTCTGGTGATAAGTGTTTGTGGGTTAGGGGCTTAGTAGAAGTTTGTACTTTAGGGGATTAGTGTTTCTATCTATGATCCATTTTGAAAGTATGAGATTTAACTTTAGTTGTGACAATCCGTGATAAGTGTATCTGAGTTAGGGGCTTAGCAGAAATTTGTACTTTAGGGGATTATTGCTTCTAAGTAGATCATTTCAGAATTATGAGATTTAACTTGGGTTGTGACCTTTCGTGATAAGTGTCTGAGTTAGGGGCTTAGTAGAAGTTTGTATTTTAGGGGATTGGTGTTTCTGACTATGAAGTAAACAAACGCCGCAGAAGTAAACAAACACAATAGAATTAATCAAACATGGGCTGCATGTCTCTTTTAGTTTGAAATACCCTGAAATAAACACAAAGCGTCAAGCAGAAGGTATTCACTAAGCCCCCCAGTCACCAACAGTATTTGTCTAAGCCCCTGAGTCACAAACAGTATTCACTAAGCCCCCCAGTCACAAACGGTTTTCCCTAAGCCCCCCAGTCACAAACAGTATTGTCCAAGCCCCTGAGTCACAAACAGTATCCATTAAGCCCCCCAGTCACAAACATTTTCCCTAAGCCCCCAAGCCACAAACAGTCTTCACTAAGCCCCCCACTCACAAACAGTATTCACCAAGCCCCCCACTCACAAACAGTTTTCCCTAAGTCCCCAAGTCACAAACAGTATTCACTAAGCCCCTGAGTCACAAACAGTATTTTATAAGCCCTTGAGTCACAAACAGCATTTAATAAGGCCACGAGTCACAAACAGTATTCACTAAGCCCCTGAGTCACAAACAGTATTCTCTAAACCTCTGAGTCACAAACAGCATTTAATAAGCCCCTGAGTCACAAACAGTATTCACCAAGCCCCCTGCTCACAAACATTTTTCCCTAAGCCCCCAAGTCACAAACAATATTTACTAAGCCCCTGAGTCACAAACAGTATTCACTAAGCCCCTGAGTCACAAACAGTATTTAATAAGCCCCTGAGTCACAAACAGCATTTAATAAGGCCCCGAGTCACAAACAGTATTCACTAAGCCCCTGAGTCACAAACAGTATTCTCTAAGCCCCTGAGTCACAAACAGCATTTAATAAGCCCCTCAGTCACAAACAGTATAACCCGAGGCCTTAAGGCACAAACAGTGTAATCTAAGCCCCTTAGTTACAAACAAAGTCATATAACCCCCTAAAGCACAAACATTGATGGGTAAGCCCTTAAGTCACAGACAAATAGTGTGTCCATGTTCCCCCAGGGGGCAATACTTGTACTAAGCCCCTAACTCCTCAAATTGTACTAAGCCCCTAAGGAACTAAGCCCCTAAGGAGGTAAGCCCCTAAGTCACATATGTGTGGTATGGTGTGTGTGTGTGTGTGTGTGTGTGTGTGTGTGTGTGTGTGTGTGTGTGTGTGTGAATTTTATACAAATACAATTATTCATTCCTTTCAGCAAGAAAATTAGCTCAATGTAATCATATGATTTTAACTGCCCTACTTATCAGAGCCTTGACGACATCTGACCGCCCCCCTTTTCAAGATCTAAATGGAAATTCACCGCCACCGCTTTTCAGAGTACTGCAGCGCCATTACCTAATTCTTTTTGTATGTGAAAAAAAACAAAAAAAAAACAGCACTGATAAGGGGTTTAATTAGACAGATATTGGTTTCTACACTATCAAAAAAATAAAACCCTCAGCGCTTTAATGCTAAAGGTGGCAATAGTGCTTTAATGCGCTACGCCCTTTGTCGATATGCCAGTGTATGCATGCATGCAGCCCTGGTGAGGAACTCTGAGTGTCGCATTCATGACTTATGACGACAACGGGCACTGCACATTAAAGCGCTATGCGACTATTAAAGGGTTAGATCCAGTCTTGCTACAGGCATCCAGAATGCTATACCCAGAGTTGGTGGTCTGGTCCAGACTGCTGTACACAGATTGTAGACGGGATGGCGGGTTGCTGCCAGACTATCCCTCTGGTACGATATGCGGCTGGCGCGGCCGAGCCTGTCTTATATGATGCTGAGTCTAACTATGTATTAGATACCCTACGAGTAACTGAGAGTATGTCAAAATAATCACGGCAAACTGACTGGCGTCTTCATAGGATCATAGGGTGGTTATTATTACATAACTCAGTAACCTTTGGTTATGTGTTAGATAGAGTACACTTGGACACGGTTATTCCATATACCCACTGCCCCACAGGGTCAAGACGAGGTGATTTAAATAATAAGACCCAGACGGGTAAAATAGCCAAAGTCAACAATGACCTGTTTTTTTTTTTTTGGTTTTTTTTTTTTAGCCAATATGGACAAAGAGACACGGGGTGCTGTACACAGGTTGTGGACGGGCTGGTGGGTCACTGCCAGACTATCTCCCTGGTCCGATATGCAGCCGGCGTGGCCGAGCCTGTCTTATATGATGCTGAGTCTAACTATGTATTAGATACCCTACGAGTAACTGAGAGTATGTCAAAATAATCACGGCAAACTGACTGGCGCCTTCATAGGATCATAGGGTGGTTATTATTACATAACTCAGTAACCTTTGGTTATGTGTTAGATAGAGTACACTTGGACACGGTTATTCCATATACCCACTGCCCCACAGGGTCAAGACGAGGTGATTTAAATAATAAGACCCAGACGGGTAAAATAGCCAAAGTCAACAATGACCTGTTTTTTTTTGTTTTTTTTTAGCCAATATGGACAAAGAGACACGGGGTGCTGTACACAGGTTGTGGACGGGCTGGTGGGTCACTGCCAGACTATCTCCCTGGTCCGATATGCAGCCTGCGTGGCCGAGACTGTCTTATATGAGGCTGAGTCTAATTATGTATTAGATGTGCTACGAGTAACTGAGAGTGTGTCAAAATAATCACGGCAAACTGCCTGGCGACCTCATAGGTCAGTTATTATTACATAACTATTATTACATAACTCAGTAACCTTCGGTTATGTGTTAGATAGCGTGCACTTGGACACGTTTATTCCATGTACCCGCTGCCCCACAGGGTCAACACGAGGTGTTTAAATAATAAGACCCAGACGGGTAAAATAGCCAAGTCAACAATGTCCTGTTTTTTTTAGCCAATATGGACAAAGAGAAACGGGGTGCTGTACACAGCTTGTGAACGGGGTGGCGGGTCGCTGCCAGACTATCCCCTGGTCCGATATGCAGTAAATTTTCTGCACCGTGTGACAACGACCGATCAGCTACCAACCTATTTTTGGTTATTTTTCTATTCAGTTTTTGATCAGCGCACTTTATTAGCGTGGTTTTTTTTTTTAATTTTTTAATCATAAATAATATGTAGACTTGGAAAAAAAAAAAAAAGAGCTGACATGTCGCTGTTTTGTCACTAAACCCAAAGACCCACCCACCCCGTAGGAAGGGGAGACGTTTGTGAACGTTCCCTTAGGTCTCTATTCTTTATTTATTGTGTGGCCCCTAAAGAGGGGCCAACCAACTGACACTGTCAGTTGGTTAGTAGATGCTACTCAACATGGGCGTAATTAATTACACCTAGTGTTGAGAAACAACATGACTGAGCTCAAAAGGCCCCCGTTGGGTGGGGGCCCTTGTGGCACAACGAGTTGGTTCGTTTTTCAGATTACCGACTCGGCGAGAGTTTCTGCCTATGTATCTTTTATAAAGCCTTAGATATGGTGTGGTATTTTTCATCTCGCTATAGTTTAGTTGGTATTCAAAGAAACTGCCTCATTTCTATCAGAAATACACAATATTGAATTGTTTTTATATTTTAATATATTCAGAAGCACACTTTGTTGCCTATATAGCTCATTATGCGTTGAAATGTTCGCGAGCATCGTAGGAATGTACAAATCCCCTATTGTGGCGCCATCTGACGAAAGAGCAAGGAACTATACGTGACCTGAACCCCGCCCTCAGCGCGTTCGTTATTCGCATCTTTGACAGCGACTAAGAGACGCTCAAACTGTCTCTTATTTAGTTTGAACTTATCACAAATTTGTCTTTGATAGGTCGTAGATCGACTTCTGACTTTTTAGTTAGAATAAAAAACAAGTGACGCCGCCACAGACCCGCGCATTAACGCGCTCCGCCGTCTTCAGAGGGCCGAGTCTATAGTACAGTAGATTCTACTGTGTACTTACACTAACAGTGCTACATATACATACCTGAGTCATAAGTGGGTTTTTTTTTGTTGTTTTTTAGGGGAAAAAAAGTGATCTACTCACCCAAACCGCTATTAGTAGGTAACCTGTATGACCCATGCCGCAAACATCTGCCTCGTGACTGATAGTGTACCGGTGGTGAAGTGCTGTTGCAAGAACAATTGAGGCTCTTTATATAGCTGAGAGAGCGAATGGACTAATCTTGTTTTCACCTTGAGCCCCACCCTATTCCAGAGAGGGTATCAAAAATCGCATGTACACGTATATGGGCTTATAGCTGGTGAATAGATAAGGCGGGGCACCTGTGTATACTAAGACTCCAGGGGGCGTTTTAACGACAGGTGTGACGCGCCAGCCCGTGGAGGGAGCTTTTTTGTTTTTCACCTAGAGAGCGTATACAAAGCCTACAGGGGGTGATTAACGCCAGGTGTGACGCGCCAGCCAGTGGCCGGATCACCTCATCTTCTAAGCTTTTGTTTTCACCTAGAGAGGGGATCGAGAGTGTATACAAAAAACTACAGGGATGTTTAACGCGGCCAGCTGCCTACATGCTATAGTCTAAGCCTGTTTTCAGCTAGAGAGGGATCTACATCACCTAAGCCCTTTCCACCCTTAAATCGATCTGATAATTACCATAAAGAAGAGTAATGCGCGTTACATGTATATGGGCTTATAGCTGAGTAAGAGCTTAAGATGCTAGTCAACTGTGTATGCAAAAAAACAAACTACAGGGGGTGTCTAAAGTCGATTGTCATGCGCCAGCGGGCGGACAGAAGTCTGCCACTCTAGCTGTGACTACAAGCGCGTGCGTGTGGTAGACAGCTTAAATCAAACACGAGTTAAGCTCCTTATAGCTTCCTACTGTCTGCGGATTCGAGTCTTTTGTTTTTTTCATGTATTTCCTCGGAGGGTCGAACAGGATTAAAGATGTAACGAACCCGCGCCTACACAGGTAGACAGCCGGTCGCCTTCCTAGTGAGAGTTTTCCTCCTGAGTTAAGAAGCTTATCTCGGAGCCTAGTACATAAGCGAGAGTGAAACATGAGTCCCACACACTTCTTCAACCACCTTCAGCATGGCGTCATCAGGAATCACTCTACGTTCTACCGAATGTGAGCAATCCCAACACTACTACAGAGCCGCGACAACACCACATGAGGAGACGTCCATGTTTACTGATGAGTCAACAAGTAGCAAGGTGGAGGTTGGTTTTTATCAAGATTCGTACGGGTGGCTGGAAAGTGTGAGGGCTACTTCTGCAGCTAATGCTGCTGCTCGTGCAAAACGTGAAGCTCGTAAGGTGGAAGTTGGTTTTTATCAAGATTCGTACGGGTGGCTGGAAAGTGTGAGGGCTACTTCTGCAGCTAATGCTGCTGCTCGTGCAAAACGTGAAGCTCGTATCGCTGTTCGTGCTACACATGCAGCATACGAAGTTGCCAATGCTGCTAACAACGTTGCTGTTACTCTCGCCGCTGCTGCTCGTGCTGCTAATCTTTTTGCTACTGTTTCCGCTCTTGCTACCGATGCTGCTGCTACTGATGCTGCAACGTCTGCTAAAAGTGTCGCTGTTGCGGCTGCTGCTAGGGCTAATGCTATTAATGCTTGTACAGCTGCTAAAAAAATAGCCTGTTTTGCTTCTGCTAGTCGCAGTGTCGCTGTTACGGCTATGACTGATGCCCATGATGCTAAGTTACGGGCTTTTGCTTTTGCTGAAGATGCTGTTGATGCTCAAGATGTTGCTGCTGCTGCTGCTACTGCTGCTGATGAGGCTGCTGCTGCCGCTGCTGCTGCTGCTGAAGATGCTGCTGCTGCTGCGGCTGATGCTCTAGACACCTATGACGCTGCTGCTCTAGACACCTATGACGCTGCTGCTGCTGAAGATACTGCTGCCGCTGCTGCTACTGCTGCTGCTGCTGCTGAAGATGCTGCTGCCGCTGCTCTAGACACCTATGACACGGCTGCTGCTGCTTTTGCTGAAGATACTGTTGATGCTGCTGCTGCTACTGCTGCTGCCGCTGCTGCTACTGCTGCTGCCACTGCTCTAGACACCTATGACGCTCCTGCTACTCCTGCTCTAGACACCTATGATGCTGCTGCTGCTGCTGCTGCCACTGCTCTAGACACCTATGACGCTCCTGCTACTCCTGCTCTAGACACCTATGATGCTGCTGCTGCTGCTGCTGCCACTGCTCTAGACACCTATGACACTCCTGCTACTCCTGCTCTAGACACCTATGATGCTGCTGCTGCTGCTGCTGCTGCTGAAGATGCTGCTGCTGCTGCTGCACTAGTCATCTATGACGTGGCTACTGCTCTAGACACTTATGACGCGGCTGCTGCTGCTGCTGAAGATGCTGCTGCTGCTGCTGCTCTAGACACCTATGACTGAAAACATAGTAGGCGTTATTTACAAACACTGCTGTTACCTATGCCTAAACTTAGTAGGTCTTATTTACAAACAAGAGAGCCACGTGGTGTTGTTTACAAACAAAGAGATCCACGTGGTGTTGTTTACAAACAAAGATAGTCACGTGATGTTGTTGTGGTCTATCATGTCAATGAAGGGGTCACGTGATCAAGGGGGCGCGGTCTATTATGCAAATGAGGGGGTCGCGTGACCAAATGGCGACCTCTGATTGGCTGGTGATCAAGAGGGCGTGGCTTATTATGCAAATGAAAGGGTCACGTGATCAAGGGGGCGTGGCCTATTATGCAAATGAGGGGGTCACGTGACCAAATGGAAGCCTCTGATTGGCTGGTGATCAAGGGGGCGTGGCCTATTACGTAATTATGCAAATGAGGGGGCGTGGCCTACTACGTAATTATGCAAATGAGGGGGTCACGTGACCAAATGGAGGCCTCTGATTGGCTGCATGTCGATTGAGTAATAAACAGTAGTTAACTATAGTCCCGTTCCGATACATACTATACTACTGACGTGCGCTGAGAAAATAGGAAGAGACAGGCACAGAGAGAGGGAGGGAGACAGGTAGAGAGCCCAGGTAGAGAAAGGATCTACAGTCAAGACACAGACAGAGGAGAGAGAGGCAGAGACAAAGAGACAGGGAGGGGACACTCATTTAAACCAGCCCATTTCGTGTACTCTATAGTACTCGAGGACAGTACATCGTGTATGTGTACATCCGGTGTACATGACATTGTATTCTCGGTAGCAGCCATCAAATTTTTTTTTCTCCTTCTTTCCTATCTAATCTTTTACTCTCCTCTACACCTCAAGCTTTTATTTTTCTCCTTTCCTAATTAAGTTACTTATATCTTGAACATCTAAGAGGCTGTCAGTACCTTAAGTACAAATGGCAAAGAACTTTTATACTGCCTCATACGGGCTTAACGCTCATTTTTCTTCTTTTCCAAAAAAGTTGCTAACATATTTCATAAAATTAACAAATGGTAGAAGGCCTGACCAATCACACCTGGTCAGTCCCTCATCCTATTACCACTCCCAATTTGGGTAAATGAATAATTCTCCGCTTAACGGAAAACATTATATATAAAATGCTGTGGAATACAAAAAACACAATCTATAACGGTTATGTATCTCCTCAGGATAAAAATAAACGAATCAACAACAACAACAAGCAATTCTCATGGTTGCCATGCACGGGATCTAGCTATATCTAGACAAAATACATAACTCAGCAAGTACCGTAAATTCCCGTGTATAACCCGCGGGTTATACGTGAATTAAATCCTCAAAGGCTAAGTGCGAGTGATACGAGGGTTTTCGATAGTACAGTAGAAATAAATTCGCAATTTTCAGACCTTTGGTGCGGGTTATAGAGTTCTCCCTAAGTCGGGTGCGGGTTATACTGTACTAGAAAAACTGCCATTTTGTGTTGAACATGGAGCTTCTGGCTGTCTTAGTTCTAAAATTATAGGATCGATCAAAATATTAAATGTATAAATGCACACAGCAAAAAGAACTACATGTATATAGATCTATCCGAGTTACTCAAAATAATGTCGAGTACCGTAAATTCTCGCGTATAAGCCGCGGCTAGTACGAGGGTCAGATCGCTGGTGCGGCTTATAGGATCGGCCCATGGTCTGGGTGCGGCTTATACGCGAGTTTTTGTTACTATAGTACAGTATTAAAGCCACCATAATCAGATGGCCAGTGCGGCTTATAGGATCGCCCCAAACTCGGGGTGCGGCTTATACGAGAGTTAGGCTTATACGCGAGAATTTACGGTAGGGGTTATTCCAGAAGAAATATAATTTTCACAGCGAGAATGAGAGAAAAAAAAAGTTTTAAAATATAGTAGGTGAAATAAATATGGAGCCAGCTCTGTTTAGCTGAGAGTGGTCAGGTGACCGGAAACCAACCTTACTGTTGTCGGCCCAAGACAAGACCCGGGGTAGACTGGCCTGCATCAGTGGGAGCTCTACTCCGCCATGCACTACCCCCCCCCCCTCCTCCTCCCCTCCCCTGGTTGTTCTAGAATTAGACAGTCGAGAAAAGTATAGTTGAGAAAAGTATATTTTTTGTCTTTATTCAAATTCTAGGACTTAAGCAAGTCTAGACCCGGGGTTGTGTAAGGTGAGGGTTGGGCAGCACCTGCCCTCCACCCCAGCGTGCTGCAATGTGATATACTAGGTGTAACAGCAGCAGTAACAGCAGTAGTAGAAACAGCAGCAGTAACAGCAGCAGCAGTAACAGCAGCAGTAACAGCAGCAGCAGTAACAGCAGCAGCAGTAACAGCAGCAGTAACAGCAGCAGCAGTAACAGCAGCAGCAGTAACAGCAGCAGCAGTAACAGCAGCAGTAACAGCAGCAGCAGTAACAGCAGCAGCAGTAACAGCAGCAGCAGTAACAGCAGCAGTAACAGCAGCAGCAGTAACAGCAGCAGTAATAACAGCAGCAGTAACAGCAGCAGCAGCAGTAGCAGCAGCAGCAACAGCAGCAGTAAAAGCAGTAGTAGTAGAAACAGCAGCAGTAACAGCAGCAGCAGCAGTAACATTAACAGCAGCAGTAACATCAGCAGCAGTAACAGCAACAGCAGTAACAGCAGCAGCAGTAACAGCAGCAGTAACAGCAGCAGTAACAGCAGCAGCAGTAACGGCAGCAGTAACAGCAGCAGCAGCAGTAACAGCAGCAGTTACAGCAGCAGCAGCAGTAACAGCAGCAGTAACAGCAGCAGCAGTAACAACAGCAGCCCAAACAGCAGCAGCAGTAGTTAAAGTAGTTACGGCAGCAGCGGCAGCAGCAGCAGTAACAGCAGCAGCAGTAACATCAGCAGCAGTAACAGCAGCAGTAACAGCAGCAGTAACAGCAGCAGTAACAGCAGCAGTAACAGCAGCAGCCCAAACAGCAGCAGCCCAAACAGCAGCAGCAGCAGTAGTTAAAGTAGTTACGGCAGCAGCGGCAGCAGCAGCAGTAACAGCAATAGGCGTCGCCGGCGCCATTAGGCGGCAAAAAACGGCGCGGTGAGGAGCGCGGGAGGGCGGCGGCCATTAGACGCGCGGAAAACGCCGCCCGCTGATCGGCGCGTTGATTAGCGACGCGTGTCGCGCGGCAGTGAGTGAGTGGGCGACGGGCGGCGCGGGGAGAGTGGAGGGGGGCAGTACTCAATCTCCCAGCAGATCCTCCCATCCGTTTCTACCGGCTCTAGGGTTGATGGACTTACAGTAGGGGTGTCGGAACAGGGGGGGGGGGGGGGATCGTAGATATGGAGGGGGGAAGAGTATCTTTTGCGCCCCTCACCCCCCCAAAAAGTATAATGAATTTGTTCATTACTCTGTATTTATATGAAAAATACCCTTAAATTGACCTTAAAATGCACCAAATCATGTCAACATTTTCTAAATAAGCTTAAATTCTCCTTGGGGGCAATGCCCCCCCCCCCTACTCAAGTTGCTTCCGACACCACGTCCACCTTAATTATGTAGCTATTCATGTATGGTATTGTCTTTGATTATCCTTTGCTGGAAAGAGTGTCAGTTAAAGTGTACTGTGATACATAAAAGCAGGGTTTATCATTCATGAATGACAGTAGTATAGTATGTATCGGAACGGGACTATAGTTAAGTACTGTTTATTACTCAATCGACATGCAGCCAATCAGAGGCCTCCATTTGGTCACGTGACCCGTTGCCATGGTAACGTGACCTACTTAGGGCTCTCAGCCAATCAGAAGCCAGCATTCTGGGTGACCTACTGACCTACTTAGAAGCTCTCAGCCAATCAGAGGCCGGCATTCTGGTAACCATGGTAACGTGACCTACTTACGTCACGTGACCTACTTAGGCTCAGCCAATCAGAAGCCGGCATTCTGGTAACTAGGGTAACGTGACCTACTTAGGGTTTGTTTGTAAACAACACCACGTGGCTTTCTTGTTTGTAAACAACACCACGTGACACGTGACTGTTTGTAAACAAACAAACAAAAAAAAGTTATGTAACTTATATATAGAAATAAAAACACAACAAGATAATTTCTTTTCTTTTCATTTTATTCTTTATTTTTTCATTTTCAATCAGAAAAAACACACAAGTTTATGCTTTTTTAGCTTGCTTCTTCGATTTGCAGCAACTCAACAGGCCGCAAAGTCTCACGCCGCCGTCACTCGCACCACCACACCCCGGACGACTTTTCTCCAATAGACATTGCACGACTTTGGATAAATCCAACACCATTTCGGCAAGGCAGAGAATCTTTGCCTCCATGAAACGGCCGCCATCGCAACAACCCGTCACAACAGCATCATCGATAGCTTCTGACTCACGACCCGGTCGCTCAGCTTTGGGATTTTGCTCATGCGCATGACGCACTTCTTGGGGTTTCTTGTTCGACATGCTTCAATTAGGAAATGAACGCAATGAGGTCCACAGGTGTCAGCAGAAGTGTCTTGTAGTTGAATGCGGTTTCTTTGCCACTTGAACGGAGCAGAGCGTTCCACGAAAGACAAGAACTCCGCACTCAGCGGCGGTAAGCCGAAGGAATCAAAGTAGTACACTTCACCCGTGCTCGACACGTAAAACGCCACCCAATGCTGACCTGGTAAATGTTGCGGATCTGTGTTGCTCACGAAACAAGTGTCTTTGATAGGGTGCTTCGGAATAGTGTCACAAGAGAAAACGCCCAGGAAACGATGTTTTGTGTGAACGTTTTCCTTCAACACTCTGCTTATTTCAAGCGTGTTCATACGATACGCCAAGTACCGCCGTCTTGTCTTCAGTTCATGTGGTAGTCGGTGACGGGGTGTCGATCTCGGGTCAGCTCGACGACGTTGTCGTACACCAAGTAGAGTAGCACCGTTGTTGTCGCTTGTAGCGCCGAGCGGAAACTGACTTCCACCCTCAGCTGACCCGCTCTTATAAGGTTCACGCGACACCCGTCGTGCGATCTGTCTGGGGTTAAGTCGAGGGGGAACACCGTGTAACCGTTCAGGAATTGTTCGTATGAAATACCGCAGGAGCGCGCGCCCTCGTACATCCCCGTTTCCGTGTGTAGCGCCAAGTACTCTCTCACGGCCGCTTTGGTCTTAAAGTCGGGCACGTAGGCGTCGTTCGGCACTTTCTGATCGTTCACTATCACTTGAAGCGAGCTGATGTCGTAATGCTTCATCTCGAACGGGTTCTTGGTGTAGCTACCGTTGAAGGCGTCGTGGTCAAGGAAGCAAATCATCATCGACTTGGGAAGCTGGCCTGTGTTGGAGTGCGTGTAGCTGTGATCTCTGTTACCTTGAGGGATGGCGTAGGTCGTCACCTCCACTCTGTTCACCGGGTAGTCGAAGGGCCCGTGTTCTATCACCGCTCTCTCGTGCGTTTCCGCTACAGCGTCCGCCACCAGCACGCGTCGCACGTAGAGCTTTGCTTTGTAGATCTTCAAGCTGTAGCCTCCGTCAGCGGCGCACATCAGATAGAAAGAGGGCGCCGCTTGTTTCAGAGTGAGATTGATTTCTGTCTCTCCAACGATGAGCTTCGGTTGATGAGCCAGGTCAAAGTGCAGTCGCGCCATCAGCGAAAAGCGCTTGTTGGAGATTAGCTTCTTGCGCGCTTTGTACCCCGCATTCGCGTCAGTCAACGTGTCAAACTGACCGGGCGTATCTTCATGCCACCCCTGGGCGCTCATGACGCCGTCCTTCACGTCTTTGTTGTAGTTGAGTAACCCTTCCAAGTAAGCTCGGTAAGGGTAGGTCTCGGTGTTGCCAGACACTTTGAAACCGCCGATGGAGACTTGGACGTCTTTGAAGAGCGAGTGAGCCAAGTTGTTCACCGGAGCTACCGCGTCGGTGTCCTCGATCGCCGCTCCGTCCTTTAGCACTTGACATTCCAGATGAAGGTAATTCTCGTTCAGGTCTGTGTACTCTTGCGACTTGTTGATGGTGAAATTTATGTTACCTCCATCCTCTAAAGAGTTTTTTGTTTCTATCCCCAGGAAAGACGACTTTAAGATAGTAGTCTGAGTCGGCGCTACGGTGTGCAGGTCGAGCTCAGAGAGCGCGCACTCGTTACTGCTCTCGTGTACGTAAGCCATTGTGTTCTCTCTTCATGCGGCCGACAGACTGACGCCGACCGCCTCCAGTCTTTTTATTTATACCTGAACGCCTAGGCGCTTACCGGTCGAATACATCCCCTCTACGTCTCTTGCAAGAGCCACCGCCCGTCTGAGGGGAATGCCCACGACGACGTTTCGACCCTTTCTTAGACGCGACAGGCGTCTTTCCTCCCGAGAACGCCGTACTCGCCAGTCTCTTCAGAGCGCCTGCGCCTCGGTCTTTCACGCTGCTCTTTAAAGTCCGACCCGCCAGCACATCTTTAGCTACGCCCACACCGGCGCGGAGCAGCGTTTTTCCCACCGACTTCAATAGCGGGGTAGCCGAGCGCATCAGACCTAACAGAGCGCCGCCTAAACCGTGCCCGCTCTGGAAAGAGCGCCCGCTGTACACGTTGACGCCGTTGCCCAGCTGCGCGTTGTAGTAATCGCTGTACCCTCTGCCGACGGTGCGCCTGGGTGGAAAGTACGGAACGCGTTGACGCATCATTTTCTTCTCTTTCAGCGCTCAATAGGTCTCAGATGAAGTGTCGCGGTCACCTCGCCTCTACCGAATGGGATGGAATGACCGGATCGGTCTCTTAAATAGATGCCGACCTCGGTAAACCTCTTGGATTTCAAGGGGAAATAATCCAAATGGGGAAAACTGATAGCTTGCACGCCACCTCGACGCTTTCCGCCTCTGTCCACCGCCACGCAGCGCAACAGCGGCACTTGCATGTCGCCCACACGTCTCTCCTGGATCATGTCGGTGTATATGTACACAGAGTGCACGTCCCCGTAAACATCCATCGAGTAGGCGCCGGTAGTCGGCGACGCGAAACACGTCTTCTCTCCGAAGCCTAGAACGCATGCGAGATGCTGACTCAGCAGGACAGCACAGTGTCTCGGCGGTTTGATGGTGACGCGTTTCGTCTTGGCGTCGTACGATAAGATCCGCATCGGTTTGAGCAAGAAGCTGTCGCCCTCTAGTCTGTCATCTCGCAACGTCTCACTCAAGCGCTCGATTAGGGTGTGGTTGCTTCCGGTGAAAATAGGAGGTATCTCGAATATGTTTGGCATGAAACTGCGCACTCCCATGTCCTTCTCCATCTTTTCGATCATCTGTCTTGCTTGATGGCTGATCGTCTTCTTCTTCACCGCCGGGGACAAGAACTGCTTGTATACGGCATTCGTCTGTCTCAAGTCGACCTCTCTCTTGAACCTTTTTGTTTCCGGTTTCAATTGCTGCTCTTCCGACGTGTCTGATATCTCTTCCACCGTTACATAGCTCGCTTCCTTCCAGTTCAGCGGGAATTTTGAGCTGAACGTTAGCTTGCTCAGACCGTTCGCGTTTTTCATTCTCTTCCAGTCTACCTGTGGTTTTTTTCCTTCGGAGAAATTAGTTTCTTTTAAAACCTGGATCGCCTCCTCTAGCGAACCTTTGGTGCGCAGAGGAACAACGATGATCAAGTCGTCGTCGTGCACGTTAGTCCATTCTGTAGGGAGGATGATCTCAGTCAGAGCCGCTTCGTACGCTTCGGGCAGAAGGAGCGGCGAGTCGAAGTGAGTTCGGAAAGACGTCAAGCTGTTGTCAGGATAATACTCCATAGAGCTGTTGCTAGGTAGAGTGATGTTCATTTTGTTACGTTATTTTTTTGACGGGGATCCACTCGTTGAACTTGTCGTCGTAACCTAACCAACGTACGAAAGCTAACTCTTTACCGTCGACGGTCTTGCGGCGCAACACCTCGTCTATCAGGTAGTTGTTGTCGTAACGACTCTTGTACACCTTCTGAACCTCTTCCGGGTAGAAGACGCCTTTTATCTCCTCGCCCTTGTCGTCTTTCAGCTCGAACCCTCTGCTTCCCAACGTCTTAGCAACGTCGACCACTTCCTCGCGCCAGTTTCCCTCGTACCCTTTGTCGAAGGCGCCTTTAGTTCTCAACATCCTCACTCTGTCACCCGGAGCGATGACGTCGACGGCGGACGTCTTTGTTTTTTTCTTCTTTTTCCATATTTCGTCGATTTGTTTGTTAGTTGGGAGATCTTGTCGGTAGAAAACTGTTTCGCTGTTTTCCGAGCTGACTTGAGCCGGCGCCATTTTCAACGTCTTGTGGTGAGTGCGATTGTAAGAAGACACTACATGGTGCAGCACGTCTACGTAGCGATACGTGCGCTTGTGTGTGAAATAACGCCACAGCTTCTCCTTCAGACTGCGGTTCAAGCGCTCCACTAGACTAGCTTTGATGTCGTCGTTCTCGCCAGTGAAGAACTCTATGCCCTCGCTCTTCAAGTGATCTTGAAAGATCTTGTTCAAAAACTCTTTCCCCTTGTCTGTCTGAACAGTGCGCGGTCGTCTCTCGCCAGGGCCTGTCATCTCTCGGAAGGCCTCGGTGACATCAGCGCCGCTCTTGGATTTAATGGGAACGGCCCACGCGTACCTAGAGAAAACGTCGATCGCCGTCACCACGTACCGGAAGCGGTCGTTGTGAGACGCCAAAGCTTGCATGTCCATCAGATCTATCTGCCACTGCTGATCGATTGCGCCGGTTATAGTCTTGTTCCTTGCGAATTTTCTCCGAATGGGTTTATGTTTAGTGTAGGCGTCCAGCGACACTAAAGCATCTCGGATGACGGCCGGGTTCAGGTGGCGAAAATGCTGTTTCTGGAGTTTAGTCACGCTAGTGAAACTGGAGGGCGCTTTGACGTCGGTATATCTAGCTACTACGCGCTTCTTTTCTTTTTCCTTCTTGGTCAGTCTCTTCACTGGTTTGCCCATCGCGGGTCTCTTGAGGGCGTGAAAGACGAGCTCGCCGCTAGGCGGTTGCGCGCTTTCCTTTTCTTACTACGCGGCGCGCTCCTATAGGAAGTCGGAGTTTGGAAAAGTTCACGGTCGTCCTCCTCGTCGTCAGAGGATTGATCGTCCACCACCTGCAGAGAAGAGTCTGCTGCTGCTACTGCTGCTGCTGCTGCTGCTGCTTCTCCTTCTTCCGATTCGAAGCTCGGTCGTTTCCGACCTCTGTCAGCAAGCCGTGTGTCCAAACTTTGGCCAGGTCCGCTCGCTTTATACAGATGGTTTCCGATCAAGGCGTCTGTGGTGGGAACCGCTTCGCGCAGCGCTTTCGTGAACGGCGAGTAGCCCGCCGGTCTGGGCGCCGTCTTCCTGAACCTGGCGGCGTCGTTCAGTAAGTCCACTATGTTGATGCGATGCTCAGGTGGTATTCTCCGACCCGACATCTCGCGCACCGCCCCGTCCTCGTTCCACTTGATCACTCCGGATTTCTCCAATTGTTTGTACAGCTCCACGGTCCGGCGGCGACTCCTCTTGGGAACTTGGTTCGCCAACCGCTCGAGTAGGGACGCGCTGGCCTCTTCAGCAGACTGACGGAGGTGAGCCGGGGGCGAAGAAGAGTAGGACGAAGAGATGTTGCTGTTGTGGGGATTCGCGAGAAAAAATTGCAATCTATTCAACAACCTTCGGTATTTCAACATTTTCTCGCGCGATTCCAAAGTGGGGTCGTTCAACACTAAATCCAAGTCCCTGTAGATAAACTGTAGCACCTGGTGCAAGGCCGCGTCGGGATGAAGGGACTGCTCTGCCTGCTTGTGGTAATAGGCCATGTCGGCGGGTAGGCGGGCGGCGGTAGCAGGAGCGGAACTCTCGTTCTTTTCAGTGCGCTCATCAGGAAGAGGAGGAAGGTTTGGAGCAGTAGAAGTACTAGCAGCAGCGACTGCAGTAGTAGCAGCGCTAGTAGTAGCAGCAGCAGCGGGCACATGATGAAGTAGACCTGCTCGTGATGATTTGTAGAGCGTCTCAGGATCCACGAGCGCTAAACGTTTGTAGTGTTGTTGCTGCTCTGAGTCCGTCATGGGGACGCCGGTGGCAATGACGCTGGTGGGGGCGGTAGTGGTGGTGGTGGTGGTGGTGGTGGTGCTGTCGGCGAGTAGGTGTCGAATGACGTGTCTCATATACGGAGAATGCTCTTTATAAGCGGTAAGGCCATCCCTATGAGAGCCGGAATGAGGAAACCTCCCTCTTGTACCAAGACGCGTCTCTTTTTTTTGATGGGCGTAGATTTTTTGCCGACCTCCCTCAACACGTCAGCCGATTCTCGAAGCTTGTCCAGTTGTTTGTCGCTGAGCGGGATGTTCCCTACCAGTAAATTGTGACAGATCTCACTCAACGCTGCGATCAGCTCGTCGCTTCCAGAGTCTATTAGATGCGAGCAGTCCTTTGGCGAGCACTTAGCTAAGTGCTTGAGAGTACCAAAGTGTCTTTCGAGTAGATGAGAAGACATTTTTTTTTGCTACTGCTTTCTGTTGTTCTTTTTTTTGTCTAGCGGTACGAACACTAGCTGAGAGTGTATGGCCGTCAAAGAGGAGCGTATTCTCAGATCGTCAGGTGTTGACTGCTTGAAGTCCAGGAGGAGGTATGAGTGAGGTCGCTTGAGTTCATGGGTAAATATACTAGAGAGGGCCGCCGCGTTGGACGGAAACACCTGGCGAGACAGACTAGCTATTTGCCCCATGTCGCGCGGGTTCTTGAAAACGATCATGTAGTGAGCGTTCAGACTCATAGTTCGAAAGTCGGGTGATTTCTGGAAGAGGTTCTGAGTGATGTATATGACGCTCACGTTCCAGTGATGCGAGTATTTAGTAAAGATGTCGGCTACCACTTGCTGATTGGAACTGCTCATCAGATCGTCCAATATCAGTAGAGTGTGGGGTCGTACAGCGTCTTCTGCTACTTCCACGTCTCCCGCTATAGACTCTTTGCTAGGAAGACCTTCTCTGAATTCCACACCGTACCGATTTGCCATTTTTTCAAACAGAGGTTGCCACTCGCCGTAATGGTAAAAAGTCTTTTCCACCGGCGGCGTGACCAAATTGTTCACGTCGCTCAGAAATTGATCCACCAAGCGCGATTTTCCACAACCCGACGGACCGCTAATGATACAACTAAAGGGTCCTTGTAGTCGAGCGTCGAAATGAATTTCTGTGAAGAGTTTGCTTTTACTACTGGACATTTTTTTTTGTTTTTTTTTCAGGACGCGTCAGAGAGCGGTTGTGTGTCTGACTGTCTGCTGTGTTTCTCACTCGAACGGTCGGTGGTGAATGGTTGTGGAGAAAAGTCCGCCGACCTTTTTATTGATTCCGGCCGGTGTCACAGTAGCGGCGGCAGAAGTGACTTTTTTTTGCGATAAAATTCTATTTTCACTCAATAGTCATAAATGTTTGTATCAGACTCCAGAGGAGTCTGATACAAATATTTATTTTTTTTTTAAAAAAAGAAGAAGAGGAGGAGGAGGAGGAGGAGGAGGAGGAGGAGGAGGAGATTAGTTTGTTTTTTTTTTGTTTTTTTTTGATCATTTAGGCAAAGCTCGTCGCTTTGCCGTTTTTTTTTCTATTTCTGTGTTGTGACACGATCGTCTCGAAAAAGCAATAAGGCGTGTGAGCGCGGCGGTGACAAATACATATTGGAGCGTATGGTTTAAAATAGTGCGTCCCTATCTTCTTCAATTTGGCTGCGTTGCAATATGCGGGATAACAAGTGACGACGTCGAAACGTTTAGAGACCGTGTTCACGTCGGCCACAACGCGCGCCCACCGAGTGGGAGCTGCAGTCGCTCCCAAGAAACCGATCGGCTTGTCGAATCGTTTCATAGCACTTATTCTCACTTTATAAGAGGAGGCAGGGTGAGGAGAGTAGCGGCGCTCTTTCTTTTCATGAAACGCCCAACGAGTGGGGGCGCTGAGAGCAGCTGTTATGCAATAGTAGAGTAAATGCTGTTCTGAGAAGACGGCTCTCGGCCATGTCGCTACGTTTTCCTTTTCCGCTCTTGTATAACGACGATGGCGCTCAGCTTTGCATTTCTCGAGAATTCGGTACGCCTCAAGAGAAGCGTGAACCTCAACTACGTGACGCTCTCTCCTTTGAGATAAAAAAATAGCCGGGCAGTTGAGGAGAGCGCTTTGTTCGCGCGACCGTCTTTTAGAAACTCGCGCCCTCTGCAGCGCCATATTTCTTTCCTCCGAAACAAAAAAGACTGAGTGAAAATACAAATTTAAGAAAACAAAAAGCTCAAAGAAAAAAAATAAGCAATAAGCAGACTCAGCTCGAAATTCCCTGCTGGCGTGATGGCGGTGACTGCAGGCGGTGGCGGCGGTCGGCTGGCCGGCGGTGGCGGTGTCGGCGGCGATGGTAGAAGGGTGTGTGGAAAGAGAGACGCATCTCAGTCTTTTATAGGAGCGGCGAGTCTGACATTTTCAGCTGTCGCATGCTGACCTGCTGCTAGCATAAGAGAAACAAAAGCCCTAATCACACTTTTCAGCTGGATCCTTCCACCCCGCCAGACATGGATCCCAGATGGGAAGGCGGTTTAAAATTAAATCCGTGTACCGACTGTCATACAATAGGGTAATTAGTTGAACGCGTGTTACCTGTATAAAGGATTAACGGGTCATGGGCTCAGCGTGTGTATAGAAAAACAACTACAGGTAGCGTGAACAAAGCGACCCCCTCCCTTTCTGTCACTCTGTCTGTGACTAGAGGGTGCGCGTGTGGTAAGCGGCTTATATCTAAAGAAAAAAACAAATCACCCTCGCCTGTCATCAGCAGACAGCCGGCTGGCGGCTGGAAAATGCGATTAGAGGGATGATGAGCCGCGTAGTAAGCGACTTAAGGCTGATCTAAAGACCTGCCGTGAAGGGGCAGCTGGCCGGTGGCTTGAAAAAAGGCGGGGCGTAAGGGTATATAAGGGGAGTGAAACCACATTCAGCATCGTCATCATCGTTCACGCTACTACTACTACTACTACTACTACTACTACTACTACTACTACCACCACCAGCACCGCGCCTCAATTTGCAGATCCTCGTGATGGAAAGTTGCTACCGTGACATGAAGCGGAATGACGAAGCGGCGCGCGAATGTGAAGCTGATGCTGTAGCCTCTGCTACTGCTGCTGCTAGTGCTGCTCAGCGTGCTACTGCTGCATTTACTGCGGCTGTTAGTGACGCGGGTCGTGATGACGTTGTTGTTGTTGCCGCTGCGGCTGTGACTGCTGCTGTTGCTGCCGCCGATGCAGCTACTCATGCCACCGATGCCGACGCTGCTGCTGCTGATGCTGTTGCGGCTGCCGATGACGCCGCTGATAACGCTACTAGTGCCCGCTCTGCCGCCCTTGCTACTGTCGCTGCTGCTGTTGTTGCTAATGCTCACGCTACTGCTGCTGCCGCTGCTGCTACTGCTGCTACCGCTGCTGCCGAGGCTGCTGCCGCTGCTGCCGATGCTGCTGCCGATGCTGCCGATGCTGCTGCCGATGCTGATGTTAGCAGTCGCGTCGACAAAGAATCGTCATTTGTCACTCTTAAAGCCGCTCCAGTGGAACGCGCGACGGGTAGTAGGGCTACCAACGCGACGGCCGGATGGTGCAAATGGTGTCGTCGCTTCTGCTCGTGCGCTTGCTTTTCTTCCGGTCCTACCTGCTGCTGCTACGGTATGATAGTGTTATAGTGTTTGAATGAGAACGCGCGTAGTTACACATAGACGCTGTTACAGATGTGCTTTTTTATTCGAAAATATAATTTTAACATAAGATGGAACTTGTTGTGTTTTTTTCTATATATACGTTGTTTGTTTACAAACAGGCACGTGTCACGTGGTGTTGTTTACAAACAAGAGAGCCACGTGGTGTTGTTTACAAACAAACCCTAAGTAGGTCACGTTACCCTAGTTACCAGAATGCCGGCTTCTGATTGGCTGAGCCTAAGTAGGTCACGTGACGTAAGTAGGTCACGTTACCATAGTTACCAGAATGCCAGCCTCTCATTGGCTGAGAGCTTCTAAGTAGGTCAGTAGGTCACCCAGAATGCTGGCTTCTGATTGGCTGAGAGCCCTAAGTAGGTCACGTTACCATGGCAACGGGTCACGTGACCAAATGGAGGCCTCTGATTGGCTGCATGTCGATTGAGTAATAAACAGTACTTAACTATAGTCCCGTTCCGATACATACTATACTACTAATGACTATAAAATTGAGGTGGACATCGCAAGGTACGTGGTTGCCTTTAGGTCCACCTGGTAGACCCTACTTCCTCTCGCAAAACGCGGCGGATCGCCAATTTCCTTTAATAGGCCATGCATTTATAAGATTGTGTATTTATCTAAAATTACAGAAGCATTGATCATGTTTTCAAGCCCGATATCTAACCCCGGGTATTAAACATATTTCTGATAACTATAAATGTGTGATGCATGCATACTGCAGTGTGTGATGTCGATAGGAGAGTAGACAAATGGTACACTGTACCAATTCTTTCCCTTCTTCCACAAAAGATTTCCTGAAGTCAGAGTCTTTAATATTTGAGATTGTCCTGGGAGCCAGGGCTGGGAGAGGGGCTGTAGCTTCCTTTAAATATTTGAATTAATGTATAATTGTTAAATTATTTATTTCAAAAGCATGGCAGTAAATTTTGTCAGATCAGCCACATTTTGGCAGAGAAGAAGTCGTGCTGGTATACAGGACTAGCACATCCTGGTAGCTCAGGTAGTCGGGAGTAGTATAGTATGTATCGGAACGGGACTATAGTTAAGTACTGTTTATTACTCAATCGACATGCAGCCAATCAGAGGCCTCCATTTGGTCACGTGACCGGAAGTGACCTACTTAGGGGATTAGTGGTGACGTCACGTGACCTAGTTAGCCAATCAGAGGCCTCCATTTGGTCACGTGACCGGAAGTGACCTACTTAGGGGATTAGCGGTGCATTCTGGGTAACCCTGCAGCCAATCAGAGGCCTCCATTGGGTGACCGGAAGTGACCTACTTAGGGGATGGTGCATTCTGGGTAACCTACTGACCTACTTAGGGGACCGGAAGTGACGTCATATGACCTAATTTAGGATCACGTGATCGGAAGTGACCTGATGAGTCACGTGACCGGAAGTGACGTCACACGACTTAATGGCCAATCGGAAGCGACCTGATTGATCACGTGACCGGAAGAAGAAGAAGTTTTTTTTTGTTTAGGATCCCGTGACTGGAAGCGACGTCGTCACATGAGTGACGCTTTAAGAGACTGCGCGACTTACTAGTAAAAGAAGCCGTATGATAATAAAAACACAACAATATTTTCTTTTAATTTTTTTTTATTTATTTTTTTTCAATCTTGATAAACACTCTATTTTTGAAAAGATGCACACGCTTATTTTTTTTTTTTTTTTTTTCATATCTCTAAAGGACTCGTTGTCACACCGTCAGAATGCACGCGACGCTTATAATACAAGTAGCGCACGCCGTCTTTCTCTATGGTGTAGGTGACCATTTTGTTTCGCACCACTTTGAAATTTCTATTTACAGCAATGAGAGTTTTTCGTTGGCGAAGAACATCCAAGAAGGCGTCTGGTTCCTGGGGGTTTTGTTTCTTCTGTACGCCTTTTGCACTCCATTTTTTGGATTTTCTTTCACCGGTGTCGCTGACTCGATCGTAGCAAATGTAAGTCTTAGGGTTGAGACTTAGGATCCCGTCACCTTCCCACTCTGCTTTCATGAGCCCCGAAGTTCTCAGATCGTGAAGGTACCGTCTCTCACAACATCCGCCGGGCGGCGCACACCATTCTCGCACTCTTTCCGTTTTTGTCTTCACGAAAAGCTCTAAGTGCTCGTCGCACACCGCTGTCGGAAGCCACTTTCGTTTCTCTCTGAAGTACGTCTCTCTCAGGCGAGGTTTCACTAGGTCATCCAACGTGGCACCGCTGAGAGCCATGTAAAGACTGTCGGTGTCCATTTGACAAAGGGCATAATCGCGCCGATCGACGAATCTATCCAAGAAGTCGTATGTGAACTCTAACATTTTCAACTTCGCGTACTGGTATACCATGAACCCTATCTGAATAGGGAGGTTGTTCTTGACCGTTTTCGGTTGTAGTTCGACTTCAAACAGATCGGAAGTCAACTCGGACGCCTTTTTGAAGCGCCACGAATTGGCCAATAGTTCGAACTTCCGACTGTCAGTGTATCTCACCGCCGTGTGTTTTTCTTTGTTGCAGATTGTTTTACCGTACGTAGCGTTTCCCATTAACTTGTAACAGTCTGACAGAATTTTCTCGTTCTCGTTCACGTCGCCACGTCTTCGCGCCGCCGTCACTTCGTCCGCGAAACCGGCAAAGGAGCGTTTAGGTAGGTATTCTACCACCAGCTGCACTTTGGTGACTATCAAACCGTGCTCTAAATACCACTTGAGAAGCGGCGTTCCCAAGAGAATATTTTTTCCGTGGTAACTCCCTATCAGACATCTCTGAGGCGTGCTCAACAGCTTTTCTTCCTGCGCAAAGTCTGACATGTGAGGGCCTATGTCCGATTTTGAAACGGTCGCGTTCTTGAAAACGGGGGTCATTTCTTCGAAGTACTCTCGTAGGTGAGGCGGCGTAGTGATGTCCACTTGAACTAAACCGAACATTTTCTCCTCTTTCACAGCGGAAAGGATGTCGCTCTCGCTCATCGCGTTTCGAGACACTTTCAAAGCGTCAACCTTCCAGCGTTGTTGGGAGGCCTTGACCCGCTCATCTCGACGCTTCATCTCTCGCCATTCGCACTCCCACACGACGACCAGCTTGTAACCTAACGCTTTCAAGTAAGCGCTTACTCTGGTCGTTCTGTCGCGTCTCTCCTCTCTCAGTGAAGCGCACTGATATCGGTGCGACGGTATGCACTCGTGAGCGTGGAACCAACACCCGTGAAACTGGAAAACCGTATTAGAGGCCGCGTGAAATCCGTCCACGCGAATTCTCCGACAGCCTACCGCCATCTCGCCGCCGTTCAGAGCGTGGCGCAGTTTCACGTCGCGGTCGTGCTCTACGAAGCGTAACCACTCCAAAGCGCTGTGAGAGTTTCTTTGCCTGATTTCGGGCTTGAACTCGGTCTCGGGCCGTCTCACCGCGTAATAGCCCGTGCAGTGCGCTTCGCTCATGCAGCGCAAGTACAGAGAGTTAGCGTCTAGTCCTAGGATGTGTTGGCACGGTCTCGCTTCTTCGCCGTACTTGTGCTCCCTTATCCGCGTGGTGCCCTTCTCGTGAAATCTATGGAAGATGATGGAAGGACCGCCGACTAGATTCTCTTTGATCAGAGCGTGGAGGACGGCGTCGAACTGGGGAAACGTTGTGAACGCGTCTTCTAGGTTTTGGAAGAGGAAGCGTAAAGTCAAACCGGCGAGAGAAACTCCGTCTTTCAACATGTCGATGCCGCGATCTTGGAAAAATTTAGCGTGATTTTTCAGAGCTTCTATGAAAGGTTTCACGTCTTTGTTGTTGTAGTGGATCAAGTAGTCTTCCATAGTTTGCATCTTCTCGTCGGACCAAACTTTCTGACATGCGGCGTAGTCGGATTCGGACATTTTGACGCCCGTCAGCTCGCTGTCGAAAGCCGATCTCGGCGGCAGCGTTCTGTTTGCCAGTTTCCTGGTAGACGTCATCCATTCGTAAGGAAAGTGACCTTTCTCTTCGTTCCTGGTGAAAGCTCGCAAATAGGTCGCGTAGTTGTAACCGGGTGCCAAATAGTTGACTACGTCCAAGAAAACCGTGTGCTGTGTGTAAACCGCCAAGTATTGATTGCTTCTCTTTATGACGCTGAATTCTTGGTTTCTTCGGTCTCCGGAGGCGAAGAACGAGTGAAGGCGTATTTTGATCAGGTTCAAGTCGTAACGCCCCGAGTTGAAGCCCACCACTGGAGCTTGACGGATGTATCTCAGAAGACGCTTCTTCAGTTGAACTAACGGGTGTCTGGTCTGAGCCGCAGCGAAGCCGCCTGGAGAAGGGGTGGTGAACGTCGCCTCCTCCAGCAGGAGAGCTTCACCTATCGCCGCATCTAACTTCGCTAACGTCGGTCGGTAAAGTTCTAGCACAGCTTCCCCGATCGCTTTGGCGTTCTCGTTTATGTGATTTAAAACTCGGTCCAACAAGGGGTCGGAATCTGCGTCGGACGCTCTGACGAAGCAGACGGGCCCCTCCCACCCCGGAAAGTCGGATGCGACGCTAGCCGACAAAGGGACGTGATCCCACAGCAGGGACACGTGCTCCGTCGACGGTTCTTTGCACGGTCTGAAGAAAGCCTCGAAATCGAAGGCGATCTTGTAAGGGAAGATTCCGGAATGTCCGTCGGGGGGAAAAATGGAGAAGTCTGCTAGCGCTTCGAAAATCGTTCTCGAATTTTGGTAGATGCCACCTACGTAGCGCAACTTGACTTGTCGGCAAGAGGAAAGCTGGTTCCTGTGTCTCTTCAGCAAGAACTCGGTGGTGAACGCCGCCTTACACTTGCAACATTCGTATATGCCCGCGTACGCGTTGAAGTCCGTGACGAGAGAGACGTGCAAACCGCCTTTCGCCGTCAGGTGTAGGTTGACTTTACCTCGGGCGGCCACAGTTCTGGAAGGCGGTCTGATCAGAGTAACGCGTCTTCTCAACTTCCGCCCCGGCACTTGACGCGACGCGGTGTAAACCGCTATTTGTACATCAAACAAGTTCTCTAACGCGGGTAAGTCGCGGATGTTCAGACCCGGAAAGGATTCAGGTGTGGCAGCGGGACAGAACTGACGTAACAAATCTGAAGCGCGCTTGCTGGTGTTGTATAAGTGAAAGGAAATGCAGCGGAAGATGCAGAGGTTGTCCTTGTTGGGAAAATCTAACACGCCGCTTCTCTTTCCAACTCGACCGGCCTGAGTGATCCTACCGCCTATGGGGAATTCCCCCGGTCCCATGTAAACGCAGATGTTCAAATTGGTAGGAAAAAGAACGTGCCACTTGGTGTCAGCGTCGCAAAGTTTCCGTACCTCCTCGCAAGCGACGGTGTTTTGCATCTTTGAGAGGAGCTCTTCCAAAGTTTCTGAATTAGTTACAGTAGGGAGCGGTTGTATGAGAGTTGCGTTGTTCTGGGAGGCGTGGAAGTAGCGCAGTTTGCTCTTGTCTTCTCTGTGTTGTAACAGTAAGCCTACCGAGAAACCCACTTTGTATCTGAATCTTTGTGTCAAGTGAATGCGACGCATAGTATCTACAGCGTCACTCAACTCGCCGGTTGGTAGCCTGAAGTTTGTTACACTCACGCGAGTCCCGTGCATCCTGACGCCCGTTTGTATCGCAGGCCAATTCGCCGTGAACGTTTCCTCCCCGTTCGGTACAGCACATATGCGCGGAGGGACGGTCACCCCGTCCAGAGATTCGCGTCGACAAGCGCTCTTTCGGCAATCCCCTTCGCCGCATAGAGGGCAAAACTTAGCTACTACTCTACAATTTTCTACGTGTCTCTCGTGGTTGTACGCTCTTTTAAACATTTTGAAACACTTTTCGCATACGTACTGTGTCATGTTTTTTTTCACTCGGTTACCAACTACTTAGCCGTCTAACTATCTATCTAATCTATCTAGCCATCTATCAATCTGTCGTCTATGTAACTATCTTTCTGTCTGCTGTCTGTGTATCCGTCTGTCTGTCTGTCTGTCTGTCTGTCTCATACAGCGTACGTCAAACGCTGTGTGTGTGTGTGTGCGCGCGTGAGCGTTGAGCGTCTCTCATTCCGAATCTATGCCGAGATATTTCAGAATGATCTCTGTTTTGTCATCCAACTCTTTGAGCGCTCTGACGGACAGCGTCACCCCCTGCTGTGTGGGTTTTTTGTCAGGACCTTCGTACTTGCGCACGTGGACGAGGTTCTTACCGCTGTAGTAGCTCACAGCTGCGTACACTTCGCCCGCCTCATCCAGCACTGCGAACCAGGGGGTGTGATTAGGTTTTCCTTGCGCGGCCGCTGTGTCGCGTATGCGCACCACTGCGCGGATATCGGCGATGCGTGCTATGAGCTCGCGCAGCGCGTCGGCCGTGAAGTGCACTCGCTTGCTTCTGGTCAGAGACGCCTCTTTCACTTGGCCGTCTTTTGTGTAGCGCGGCCTCCTAGACAGTCTAGCCACGTCCTCCCAGATCTCCAGCGTCAAAGCTCCGTCTAAGCAGAACTCTAACCCGAGTGTTTTCTCTGCTTCTTCTCGTCCATCTCCTTCTTTTTCTTGTATTTTTCTCTTCTTAGTGGGCCTTGTTGTTCTGGAACTCACCTTAGAACGTTTCACACCCGCAGGATGAGTAACACCATCAGCGTGAGCTGAATCAGCAGCAGAACCGATAGCAGGAGCAGCGTCAGCGCTGGTGGTATCGGAGGTCTCGTTGTTGGAACAGCGCAGCCACACGCCGTCCGTGCTGTGTGTAGCGGTAGAAGATGAAGCGCCGCCGCCGCCCTCGTAAGGTGGCGGTGAGGGCAGTCGCCACGGACCGGACGGGGGGGCGCTAGCAGTGGAGGAAGTGAGGTCGAAAGGTCGAAGAGGGAAGCCGAAAAACGTACCGCTCACCCCTTGCCCTTCGGGTTCTTCGTACGCCTCGTCGTCAGCGTCGTTCTCTGTCTCACCCTGTTGCTGCTCCTCCTCCTCCTCTTCTTCTCGGTTCAGGGGCTGAGTGTCCGAATAGCTGTAACTCTCAGCGCGAGCGGCGTCGAGGGCGTCCGTCGATGTAGTGGTGGAGGAGAGGGGCTGTGCAACGTGCGGCAGGTCATCAAAGTCATCAACAGTAGTGGGGAGGTAAAAACCCGGTTGCCAGTACTGCGCTGTGCCAGGAGCGTTGTCGTCAGTAGTAGTAGCAGTAGCAGCAAGTGCAGCAGAAGCAGCCGCAGCAGGCGCAGCCGCAGCAGACGCAACAGTAGCAGGCGCAGCAGCAGCCTCAGCAGGCGCAGCCGTAGCAAGCGCAGCAGTAGCAGGCGCAGCAGCAGCAGCAGCAGCAGCAGCAGCGGCAGGCGGGACGGCGGTAGCAGCGGCAGCGCGCTTAGCAGCAACGTGTACCGTCGCGAGTGTAACAACGTCGCTAGCACGACGACTGCTACCAGTAGTACTACTAGTACTACTACCACTACTACTACTACTGCTACTACTAGTGCTACTGCTACTACTACTACTACTACTACTGCCGCGAGCGCTCGCTACAGCAGGAGGGTGATAAGACCAACCGGCTGCGGCGGTAGTCTCATGTTCAGTAGCAAGAGCAGGCACTGACGCTAAACGAACGCTGTTCCGCGTAGTCTTCTTGTTCTTGAACGCTGCTAGCTGTTGTCTTTTGCTCATGGTGGTGACTGTAGAGAGCAGCAAAAAAGAATGAGTGAGTGAATGGAGGTTTCCAAGCCCCTTATATACGCCTTCTCGCTTCTAGAGCTAAGCTACTTACCGACCCTGTTCAGCTGCCGCCGGCTGGCCGGCGGCCATTCACAAAGAGAAACAAAAAGACATAAGGCATGACGTTTTCAGCTGGATCCCTTTCCCCCCCCCTCTTTTGAGAGATCGACTGTGATGATGAGCTAAGCCGCTTACCACCCTGTTCAGCAATTCAACGCGCATTAGCTGTATAAAGGGTTAAGCGGTTGCTGCCTGCCGTCGACTGACCGGCGGCGGCCATTCACAAAGACATAAGGTATGACGTTTTCAGCTGGATCCCTTTTTGAGGGATCCACTGTGGTGAGCTAAGCCGCTTACCACCCTGTTCAGCCATTCAGCGCGCGTTAGCTGTATAAAGGATTAACGGTAACGGTGATGAGCTTACAGTGTGTATACAAAAAAAAACTACAGGAGGCGTGTGGCGTGAAGCAGGACCCCCCTAAGACGAACGTGCCTGTCTGTGAGTAGAGGCGTGTGCATGTGGTGAGCGACTTAAGTGTAAGACAAAAATCGCCACCTCCTGCCGTGGTGAGTAGACCGGGCCGGCCAGGCGGGCGGGCGGCCGGCTAGTTCAATAGGGAGGGGTGACAGCTGCCTAAGGCTGTGCATGAAAAAAAATCCGATTTTCACCTGACCTCTGACGTTTGTTACAATGAATGTCAGAGGGAGGGAGACGTCCTCGGGTAGGGGGTAGGAGGTATTAAGGCTATGAGTGAGGAAAAAACACCGTTTTCAGCTGGTCTCCACGGATAGCGATGCCACACCCCCTCGTCATCTAAGCTCTTAAGGAGCGGAGCGGCTGAAAAAGCGTCATGCGGACAGGGTGCTAGACAGCTGGAGCGCTGTTGGAAATGGGATTAAACTCCCTCTGTATAAAAAGCTCTCATTTCTGTTGGAAAAAAAACATATCACCTCTGACCCCAGTAACGGCTACTACCACCACCACCGCCACCACCACCACCGCCGCCACCGCCGCCGCCGCCGCCGCCGCCGCTGCCGCCGCCGCCAAGACGAGACGAGATGGCTCAAGCTATTCCACTTTCAAGCTCGCCTTCACCGCCCGGTGCGCCTGAAAAAAAGTTAATGCGGCTTGACGACGTGAGACGCGGCGCGAGGCAGCAGACCGATGATGGGGAGACCCGACAGGTAGGACAGCGGCGGTTAGCCTATAGCGACGCCTTGCTTCGTCAACTAGGTAAAGAGTTGAGCGGCTGTTGGAGAGAGTTGGGCAGTAGCTTAAAAGTCAGCGCCGCCCGTATGGATGCTCTAGTAGAGCGCAGTGTCAAGACACCGGAGGAGCTGTGTACGGCGATGTTCCGAGTGTGGTGGGGTGAAACCCCGCATCGTCATAGATGGGGCGAGCTCGGTCGCGTCTTCACCCGCATAAGACGCATGGAACTGTTGGCTCAGTGGATGGCCCTTCTCCACAGACAGGGGTTGGATTTCGAAAACCCCGACTCGCGCGCGATGCACAAGCACTTGGGCACCCTCGGCAGACGTCTGGGTAGCAGGTGGAAAGAGGTGGGGGACCATTTAAAATTGTCGCCTGAGAGGTTAGATAAGATCGCTGAAGAATGCGAATACGGAGGAAGTCCCGCTGAGTGGGCCTTCCGAGTGTTGAAAATGTGGCAAGATGAAGCTGACGGCGCCGGCGGTACGCCTTTTGAACTCCTTCGAGTGTTGACTGAGGACATGGGAAAGTTTGGCCTCGGCATCGCGATATTACTTGACTTTATCAAGCAAGAAACAACGAGAACGACGGACATGTGAATTGTTGTGTTTTATTTTCATACGTCTTCTTTATTAGTAAGTAAAAAAAAAAATATCATAACAATTAAGACGCGCGATCTCTTAAAGTGTCACTTCCTCCAGTCGCAGCTGATCGCCTCATCGCAGCACGTGATAAACAAAAAAAAAACGAAGAGACACGCTTCTTCCTCTCGAGAGGAAGAAGCGTGTCTCTCGATTGAAATCTTTTTCTTTTCTTTTTTTCTTAAAAGAGACAAACGCCCCTTAGAGTGCTCCCCCACTCCCCTAGAGTGCCCCCCTCCCCCCTCCCCCCCTCCCCCCCACCACCCGCCCCATGCATCCTAAAAGCGCCCCCCTCCCCATGCATCTTAAAGAAGCCCCCCTCCCCCCCTCCCCTCCCCTCCCCCCCTTATACACTCTAAAGAACGCTTCTACCTAGTTCAATAAGTCACTTCCAGTCGCTCGTAAAACAATAAAAAATGAAAAAAAATGAAAAAAAAACTTATATCGTAGTGTTTTTTATTAGTTTACCGAAAAAAAATAAGAGACTCGCCTCCTCCTCCAAAAAAAAAAGATATCACATTTTAAAGCCCGTGACCCCTTAAAGACGCTCATCTCTTCATTAAGTCGCGTGACGTCACTTCTTCTTCTTCTTCTTCTTCTTCTTCTTCTTCTTCTTCTTCTTCTTCTTCCGGTCACGTGATCAATCAGGTCACTTCCGGTCACGTGATCCTCAATGAGGTCACTTCCGGTTGGCCATTAGGTCATGTGACGTCACTTCCGGTCCCCTAAGTAGGTCAGTAGGTTACCCAGAATGCACCATCCCCTAAGTAGGTCACTTCCGGTCACCCAATGGAGGCCTCTGATTGGCTTCAGGGTTACCCAGAATGCACCGCTAATCCCCTAAGTAGGTCACTTCCGGTCACGTGACCAAATGGAGGCCTCTGATTGGCTAACTAGGTCACGTGACGTCACCACTAATCCCCTAAGTAGGTCACTTCCGGTCACGTGACCAAATGGAGGCCTCTGATTGGCTGCATGTCGATTGAGTAATAAACAGTACTTAACTATAGTCCCGTTCCGATACATACTATACTACTGTCGGGGGCTAAACCCCATCTCCTTATCAGGTTAATCCCCTCTCCTCACACCTAGAACAAAGGTGCTGATAAGAAATTCTCCCAAGATGCACTGCTCTGGAGTCGGGTGCCTAACCACAGTGCATTGCTCTAAGCCAAAATGGCGGCCCCCATAGCCTAATGCGCTAGTCTCATATAGGAACGGATGAGAGAATCCCCTCCAAACAGAACTCAAGAATCACACAAGTTAGAACCGTTTGTATTTCCTCAGAAACGCACAAGCTGTATGCACAACAGAGACACAGGAGATTCCCAAGAATAGTGAACGTTCCTAGTGACATGTATTTCTCAAGTTGTACTTATGCAATAACCAGAAAGTCCACAAGTAGAATGAAGACCTGGATTTCACGAGTTTTACTACAAGAAATGACACAGACTGTGACACAAGAAAATTTCCCAAAATATTCAAAAAATGTTCAAAAAAACGTTCTAAAATCCTTGAGTCTTACACGAGAATAGCATGAGTTCCGCTTGAGATTTTGTTTGCAGGATCTGCTTGGAGATTGCGGTGGGTGAGGGGTGGGGGAGGGGGGGGGGGGTGTATTCAGCTGTATGGCGCCTGCCGCCAGCCCCGACCACACACACACACACACACACACACACACACATACACACACACACACATTAGCTGCAGCCCGAGCTGAAATAATATTGGGCGGCGTCTCCGTCCGTGCCGCAGTTTAGACGACATCCGGGCAGCGGGACGTGACGGTGACGTGACGACGTGAGCTCCCCCAGCGTCCCCTCAGCGTCTGACGTGGACGTGACGTACACAGTGTACGTCACTGCAACAGATGTAATGACGTCACGGCACTACAACATATAATGACGTCAGGGCACCACAACAGATGCAATGACGTCACTGCACTACAACATATAATGACGTCAGGGCACCACAACAGAAATAATGACGTCACTGCACTGCAACATATACCGGGAACATATAATGACGTCAGGGCACCACAACAGAAATAATGACGTCACTGCACTACAACAGATGTAATGACGTCATGGCACTACAACAGATGTAATGACGTCACGGCACTACAACAGATGCAATGACGTCACGGCACTACAACAGAGGTAACGACATTACAGCGGGAGATTTGACCGCCCTATTTTTCAGAAGTTGCAAGATTTGACCACCCTACTACTTCCCGGGGGTTGCGACATTCGACTGCCCAATGTACATGTAAATGGATAAAATGTATTTCGACTGCCCTACTCCAACCCACTGCTGCTGTTTACTCATAATGTTGTACAAATTTAATTTTATTTAGTGTGGTGGTTCGTAGTTAACTCTAGGTTAAAGAACAACGATCACGGCAGTTTCCAGGTGCGAGAATATATCCGTCTTTATTCACAAGAATAACAACTCTAGTTCCTTTCCTAGGGAGCGATCAGTGTAGAATTAATACACACAGGTAGATCAGGTTTCTCTATAAATATAGGAAACGGTCAGTATACAACTCTTAGCATACAACTCTGTCCGCACGGTTGGACATGTGAAGTCTCTCGTCAGTCGGGCCTGCACTGACTGCCGTTCCAGGTAAACACATGGGTCTTATATAACACCGGCTCTTAGATCACGTGGCCAGGTGGGTGGGTCGGCCGCCCACCTGAGAGCGGCACACGGTTACCTGAAGAGGACCTGCGCCCTCTCCCGGGAACTGTGTGCACTAGCTCCAGGTGGAGAAGCCGAGTAAACAGACGTTACCCGGAAATACCGCGTATGAGATTAATATGTAATATCATGCCCCTACACTACCCCCCCTAGACAAAACTAGGTGGTAACGAATATATATACGGTTTTCCTAGTATATAGAAAACACTTTAGACCAACGACTTTACAGTTATTGTCTATACAGTAACTAGGGGCGTAACATATTATCACGACATACTACACAAGCGAGATCATCAAACTCAATATAAATATGGCATTACACTGTAATAGCAACCATAATAGATGTTTTATGACATGTGAATATAATATCATACATTCAATTGAACGGCTTGACACATTTCGATATGACTTCCTTATGAAGTTACCTTACTCGGTTATTTAAAAAAATGCGCGTGGGGCGTGTTTATATTTAAGTTGAACAAAAAAGTTATTAAAAAACCAGTCCTGATAGGGACTCACAACCACCAGCGTCTTACATTGATTTGTGATTTAATGAAAACATTCACACAATGGATAACAGTAACCACAGCCTTTGTTCTAAGCCGGGTAATCCGATTATATAACCGGAGTATTAATATCTCTCGCAACATACAACAGCGTCAACACACATGACAATACCTTGCGGTATACTTAGTATATACACATAGTCCTAACAACTTCATATAAACATTACGGGTAGCCACGTTTCCTAGCTTATCAGATCATACAATCTTCATATATAGCATATTATGAAACCCGATTCATAAGGTAAGTATGAGAACACCTTATTGGAACACCTGAGGTGATATGTATCACATAATAATGATCTATTTTATATATTAAAAACGTTTTAATGAGTAACCTGGCAGTGTACCCGGAAACCCTTACAATTAAATATAGCTTACTGGTGATCTAGTTGTGGTCAAGGTGCTCTCCGCTTCTAATAGACGAATGAGTGAGGTGCTCTCCTCTTCTTAATACTGTTTCTTGGATAAATATCACCCGAAGGTAAGTTCATATGTATACAGCTCGATAAGTATCCCGTCCTCGCTCCAGTAAAGTTCATGACATATATAACTATAATCCGGCTGGAAACCACGAGTACTGTCCGTTTAACACGTAATCCTAGCTCCAGGAATGTTCATGAAATATATAAGTAGAACTGGAACCACGAGCATTGTCTGTTTGACACGTAATCCTTTGGACGGGAACAGTTTATAACTCAGCATAATAGTATCAGGAACACATCATGGTAACGTATCCCAAAAGTTAGTTTCAGGGACGTTAGTTTGGTAGCTTCCCGGTGGAGTCCTGATTCCCCATCGGTAGGCTATAGTTGAGAGTTGAGTAGTTAGGTAAGTCCAGAGCTTCCACGGAAGGTTCCCCCCGCGTTGATCCATATGCATCTAAAAAGATGCCCCTCCCTTCAAGAGGGAAACCCCGTCATAAACAATTTATGACGTCAGATTAAATGAAAGAACAATTAATCTATCCGGAAACTATTATAGTTTCCTCCTCTATTCCTAAAAAAATTAGAAATAGACTCAGAACCTTCTATTAGTCTTTTTAACCTAAAGGTTCATCTCTTGCCCTAATTAAAGCAAGCGCGTGCTCAGCTGTGCCATCCCAGGTATCGAGAGTCACGCCGAACACCCCGTAAAATTTTACGTTCATGTCTTGTAACCGTTTGGTTAACTTCTCGTTCTCTTGCTGAACGAACCCTGCGGCGGCCTCAGCAGTCTTTTGGCCTGAAGCAGCTTCCCTTGACTTTTTAGCCAAGTAGTCAGCATTGCCGACAGCGACCAATGCTTTCTCCTCCCGGTGGGCAATCTTTAGGCCATGCGTGAACAGGCCTAACATCTTGGTGTTATATTCCACCGCCAGCTCGCGTTGGGACTCCTGGAATTCCGTTACAATTCTCTGTCCCACTTCGCAGCTCGCTTTCTCTTCCCGAGAGAAGTAGTTGACTATCGGGACGTATTTTAATTTTACGCCACCGGTAGTTTCCGTACGGGAGGTACCCGCGACTGGCTGGATGACAACCGGCTCCTGGGCTGCAGGAATCACGGGTTTAACATCCGCTTGCGGCGCTTTCGCAACCGCTGCAGCCTTCGGGACAGTTATGCCCCGAGGCGTTACCACTGAGATTAGTGATTTCGGTTCAGCTTTCACGGTCAAGCCCTGCATGTCCCGAGTTGGGGTAGTGGGTGACCGGACGTCCCTGGGGGTTAGCTTTGCAGTTGTCCCCAGATGGTACGTCAAAGGCAGGGAAGCCTTTGTTCTGGTAGCCGGTTCTTTAGGCCGGGCACCTCCACAGTCAGGTTGACTGTTGGCACTGTCTGAACTGCTCAGACGTCTAGAACGGTATTCCATGTTAGTAGCCGCCGCCGCTTGACCACCGGAATCACGTTTCCGATCTTTCCGGTCTGTAAACAGCGGGTCTAGATACTCGCGATAATAGTCGCGACCTTCCGGGGCATGATAAATCCCATAGTAGGAATTATCGAGTTCCTCCAAAGTGGATCCGGCATGTCTCTGTTTTGGTCCCGGGGATACCGCAGGAGATCGAGAGCGGTCGCGGGCGGACCGGCTCTTCCCCCGGGAACTACCCCGGGTTTCCGGCTGACGGAAACTACCGCCACCTCTGCGGGAAGTACGGGTAGTGCATAACACCGTATATTCCTCGTCATTCATGGCGAACTTATGTCGTCCGTCCACTCTGGCAATCCTGGCTTTGAACTTCCCATCTGCGACCTCGCAGTAGAAGGGAGTTGCCGGCCGGATTTTAGCCTTCTGTTCCTCCGTGAGTGACTTGTACTGGTCACATACGGCATCATGTAGCGCATTCACACGGTTGCGGGCTACACTGATTCCCATATTATGGCAATCTTTCATGTGGCGCATGAGCTCACCTCTCCGGGGTTCTAAACACCCGTTACAAAGCTGGGACTCCCTTCCTACTGTGATATCACAGTGGTACACCACACAGTGGTGCATGTGATTTTCACAGAGGTGTCGCAGAAACCGTTGTTTTGTTACAAACACGGTTCTGTCTGTGCCAATCGTGTTTACACACGTAGCAAACGGGCACCAGTTTCGTTCCCGTTGGCTATACCAGCGGTTACTCGCAAAAAGAAGCTTTTCTTTCTGCTCCTTACTATAGTAAGTATCTGGCAGGATCCTGAGTTGATCCAGCCACTGCTGATAAAAAGCAGACGGAGGACGGTCCCGGGGGGTATTCCGGATCCAATCCTCATCGTCACTCTGACCCTTACAGTTGGTCGCGAGTGGACATCCAAAATTGGTAGGACCAATCGGACACTGTTCCCATGAATTGGGAATAAACACGCGAAACTTATTGTTCGCGTTCTGCCAGATCCGCCTCATCACGTCATTAGGCGGGATGGGGTCCTCTGGGGCATTTCCTGGTTCCTCAGCGTTAGCCGGAACCTCTCCCTCTTCCGCATCCGAATGAGCCGGACTACGGAGAGGGCTGAGACGTGCTGGATTAAATACCAGCGCAGCCGCCACGGCGGCCGCTGCTCCCGCGACGGCGGTCATCTCTGCCACAAGGGCCGGGGTGGTAGTGGTGGTGTTTGTGTTGGAGGGCGCCGGAGTATTGGCTTCGTTTATGTCCATAGCCTCATCCGTCTCCTCCTCAGCCCGGGGAATAACGGGCTGTCCTCCGGAAGGTTGTTCCGGTAATCCCTCTGCTAACACAGAGTCCGGCAAGTTAGCTAATCTTGCCTTCTCGTTCCGGCGAGCCTGACGTCCTCTCTCCTGGACAAACTCGTCCGACTGGTTACTGTCGGCCGAGCTCGACCGGTTTGAGGCCCCCCTCTCACCTTTACTGCCGCGCCCCCTAGGTGTGGCTTTCAGCGCTTTTATTCGCGCCTTCTCCTCCGCACTGGAAGATCTGGTTCGTACTGTACGAACCGCCTCGTCAACCAAACAAGATATGGCAATATCTCGTTTGACGTTGTGAGAATCCATGTAGTCTTCAATAGTGGCTACATCCAGGACGTACGAAACTACCCCCTGCGTATTAGCGGCAGCAATCTCGTACTCCTTCCGGGTTTTCGGTTCTCGGAGTTTCCCGATTCGCGCCCGGTATCTGTTGACCCCAGTCAACAACATCCCGGCAACTCCACAATTCGGGTCCAGAGACAGAATTGGGAGTGCGGGCATTAACCGCTTTATGTCTGCGATATGTAAATCGAAGACAGCTCGTCGTAAGCAGTAGCATACGCGTAGTCCTTTCTGGAGTGCCTCCCAGTACACAAACCAGTCCGGGGGCATCTCCTCCTGCTCCTCCACTAACAGGAAGAGCAATATCGCCTGGCTCGTGAGCGGGTCTATCCGGCGGGGAGCTCCCTCCGCCGTGAGTCTTAGCACGTCCTCGTGCAGTTCTACTTCACGTCCATCGTAATTGGACATGAAGCCTCCTAGTGTTGGTACTGCCGGGCGGGGTTTTTCAACGTCCGCCGGCGGTTCTCCATGGTACAATGGACCCGGATCCTGATACTCAGCTTCACCGGTATCAGCGTGACCGTCAGCAGGGCTGATGGCCTCAATGTCTAGCCCCTCCAAGTAATTGGCGGCGACATTAGCAGGGCGTAGCGGTGACTGAGAGTCAGCGTCGACGTCCATTATCTCCCCTTGTCCCAGGAAATCCATAGATTCCTGGTCCACGAGGTCAGGTTGATTAACAACCACATTTCCTCCGCTAGCGGAGTCGCCCTCTTGCAGAGGGTCCACCTGTTGGTGGTCTGTCTCGGAAGACATGTTTTTTTTTTTGTCACACTCAAGAAAAGTGTTTGTTGATGGATTTATAGGGGATCCACCTCCCCACTGCGACAATGGTCGTGTCCAAGCTCTCACGTCTGCTCTGGACCGCCTCTCAACCCCAACTGGCGATTCCCGCCGCTCCGCGGGCCTTATATAAGGCGCGCCACCGCGCATGCGCAACCCCGCGCGTCCCGTGACCCAGTTCCTTGGAACCAGGTCACCGCGCGTTCAATTGTAAACAGGTACCCTTATTCCACGTGTTAATCCTTACGCTCTGTCAACTCGTCGAGAGTATCAATGAAATATATATGAATGGCATAATAAAGCACATTCACCGGATTATCCGTCCATCACCCATGGGATCCTTGACAGGGGGACTATCACGATCATTCCGACCGTACTTACTTCCACACATAACTGATTACAACATTTAAATATTTAACAAGATTACAGGACACCACACTCGTTGTGTACCGGCTTAGGTTATACCGTCCCTAGCTAGTAACCGGGGACTGCGTCTTATGTTTTTAGGCATAACATTAGACCTGGTTCTAGGACACGCTTTTTCCAGAGTGGATTTAGCCTTAACCACACTCTTCCGGGTCCTTTTCCCTTCAGCCAGCGAGACTTTATTAGCCGCCTTCTTCCCGGATCTTTTTGGGATGACGGGCTTCTGCACCATTAGTTTCCGGGAAACCTCCTTCCGCGGCCTCCCGCGTTTCCGGGGAGGTTCCTTCACTAATTTCCGCTGTTCACTTTCCTCTATCAAAGTATCAACTTCCAACTCATACGAGTCCAGGGACAAATCTCTACCCTTCCACTCTCTTAGTCGAGCTACATTAGATTTATACATCTTTCCTTGTAATGAACGTATCACTACAGTACTGTCACTTACTATGCGGGTAACCACAAAGGGGCCGTCCCAATTACTAGCAAGTTTCAGAGTCGATAACGGCTCATGTAATCTTACTACCTGATCACCAACTTTGAATCGTCGCGGCTTAAGGCCTAGATCATAGCCGGTCTTCTGCCAGGTAGCATTCTTCTGCAGTTCAGTTCTCACCAATTCATAAGCATATTTGAATTGATCTCTTAATGACTCCACAAACATCACATGGCAGGGGGTTTCCGGGTTCATTCCAACCACCCCGAATACCAGATCAGCGGGCATTATTAAATCTTCCCCGAAAACTAATAGATTCGGGGAACAGGAAGTACTAGAATGGACAGTGCTATTATATGCATGGCATACATAATCACACTGCTCATCCCAGTCATCCATTTTATCATTCACCAGGGATTTCAACACCTGAATCAATGTACGATTGAATCTCTCAACCATTCCATCACTTTGTGGCCGATAGGGATTTGTTCTCGTTTTACAAATCGCCAGTCGGTGACACATTTCCTGCCACAGATCAGATTCTAATTCCCGACCTTGGTCACTATGCATCATTAGGGGAACCCCAAGATGCAATACCCAACCTTTAACAAAAGCTTTTGCACAGGTTGCGGCTTTGTGATCCGCTAATGGGAACACTCTCGTATACTTAGTATAATAGTCAGTGACGACCATCATACAAGTATTACCCTCAGGGGTAGTTTTAAACCCACTGATAATATCTATGGCGACTCGCGCAAATCTTACACCAAACAACTCCTGGGAAAAAGGCATTTTACCCATCCCAGGCCCAGGTTTGTTTTTACAACAATCTGGGCAAGTAGCAATCCATCTTAATAGATCACTACTCATCCCTGGCCAGTAATATCTCCTTTTCAGACGTTCCAGGGAACGCTTTTTCCCGAAATGTCCACTGGTCAGGTGTCCATGGCAATAATACATAACATCCCTCCGCATACCGGAGGGGATTACCACTTGCCGGACTCTCCTACCGGATGAATTAATCTTCCACCGGTAGACGATTCCGCTCTGGACCTCTAGCTCTGCCCATTGAGCTATTAGTCGTCTCATTTCCCGATTCTCCAGGGAAATCTCAGGCCGCGGGGGTCGTATCTTCCTAGGTAACAATACCAACAACCGGCTAAGGTTAGGATCCTTTTCCTGGAATTTCCGGATGGTTCCCATGGACCACTCCAGAACCCCAGTTCCCTTGATCTCAAAGGGAATCCTTGCTCCGGCTATGACAGCCTCATGCTGACCACAGTCATCACAGTTGGTGTTTTCGCACTTCCTGATAGGACGTCGGGAAAGTGCATCAGCATTTACATGCTTTACCCCAGCTCTATGCTGGATCTGACTTTGCTCCAAACCGAACTCGGAAAGGTGTGCTAGCCAACGTCCAATCATTCCTTCCGCATCTTTGAAATTCAATAACCATCTCAAAGAGGAATGATCTGTTCTTAGCGTAAAATCGGACCCCCAAAGGAAATGTTTGAACTTTTTAGTATAAACTATCACAGCCAACAATTCCCTTTTAGTGGTACAGTAATTACGCTGGGTCTTACTCATAGTATTACTAGCAAAGGCAATGGGAACCTCCACTCCGCCTTGGACTTGACTGAGGGCGGCCCCAATACTCTCATTACTAGCATCTGTATCCAATACAAAATGACCATCCGGGGTGGGATACTTTAACACCGGGGTCTCTACAAACAACTTTTTTATTGCTAAGAAAGCTGTGTCCTGTTCCCTCCCCCATGGGAACTCTTCCTTCCTATTTCCGGGTGTCCAGTGTGACAAACACTGGATCGGATAGGCTACCCGGGAATACCCCGGCAGGAAATCCCTATAGTATGAGCAGAATCCTAGAAAGGATCGCACATCTTTAGGACCCCTGGGGACTTCCCATTCAGTCACACTCCTGATCTTTTCAGGATCCGCCTTAACCCCCTCGGTGGAAATAATCCGCCCTAGGTAGTTAATATCCTTCTTAAACAGATTGCATTTCTTTGGTTTCAATTTGAGACCGTTAGACATGATTCGGTTTAAGACTTCCTCCAAATTACTTAAACAATCCGCAAAGGTCTTTCCAAACACAATTACGTCATCCAAGTAAACTAGACATTTCCGCCATAATAAATCACTTAACAGTGTCTCCATCATGGCTTCAAAGGTGGCCGGCGCGTTACATAACCCGAACGGCATTACCTTATATTCGAACAACCCAATATGGCTGGAAAACGCGGTTTTCTCCATATCTTCAGGCTTCATGCCTACTTGCCAATACCCGGACTGTAAATCCAGGGTACAAAACCATTCATTCCCTCCCAGGGAATCAATCGTCTCATCTATCCTAGGAAGAGGATAGGAGTTCTTTTTAGTCAACCCATTCAGTTTCCGGTAATCAATACAGAACCGTATGCTACCATCCTTCTTGGTTACCATACACACAGGGGAGGACCAAGGACTCATGCTGGGAACGATAACATTATCCTTCAGCATTTTCGCTATCTCTTCCTCAGCTACAATCTTCTTCTTGAGGGGTAATCTCCTATAAGGAATCTTAAAAGCGGGGTTATCCCCGGTTTTAATTTCATGCAATACCTTATTGGTTCTCCCCAGGGGTTCCCCTGGGGCCGCAAAAGCTTGCCTGCATCTCTTCAGCATAGCCTTTAGGGCTTCCTGATCATTCTCATCCGTTATGGACGATCCTGTTAACAACTTAGTTAACTCTTCATGCAATTCCTCTTCCCCTCCTTCTTCTAACCTCAGGTCTTGATGGCTACCGGTGACTGCCTCCGCAAGTATCACTTTCCCAACTTCAGTGCCTTTCTCAAGATATACTGTGGAGTTTCCGGGGTTGGAAATGGGTGTCACTGTCCATCTGGAATTCCCTACTAGGGTATCCGCAGATTCCAATCCCTTCCGGGACAATACAGCCATATCCGGCTCGATTACCGCTAATCCTTTCTGGATTAGCCTCCCTGAACTGACTAACACGTCACAGGTCATTCCCGGGGGAATCTTCACAGTCTGTGCCACACTAGCGACACTACTTATCACTCTCGACTTACAGAGTATGGTCATATCATACGGGTATTCAATTTTCAACTTCCCACTTTTCGGATTCAAAGTCGCACCGAAAAGCGCCGCAAAATCCAAACCAAGAATACCATCATCTTCAATCTCAGCTATGGTCGGGGCCCAAACAAATTCTTTCCCGGCCACAGAGATTATCAGAAAAGTCCGTCCAAATGTCCTCATTCTGGTACCATCGGCCGTACATGCGTTTACCCTCATTGTGAGGTTCTCACACATATTCGGCAATAAGCTGATGAATCTCTTAGAGACCATGGAGTGGCTAGCTCCAGTATCCATAAGAAACTCCCCAGTCTTTCCTTGTACAGAACAGGAAACGTACCACCTCTTCCCATCAGTTACTGAGGGATTCCTAGTAAACCGGTGAAGGTCACTATCAGTGCCCAGGTCGAATCCACATCCTTTCAGGTGTTCCAGACAAGGATGACCCGGGGGAAGCCTGGTTCCTCCAACCTTAACCAACTCTTTGGTTATTGACTCCTCTAAACTGGCACTAGGTTTCCCATACGCGCACCCCTGGGCGCCTGTTGTACCAGTCTCCCCAGCCTCATGGTTTCCGGGATGTACGGTCCCATCTCCCTTCTTGCTGGACGCATTCACTGCTAATGAATCTTCACCGCCAACGTCGGTGATAATCTGACATATTTCCTCAGGGGTTACCGTCCTGCCATCCCCGGTAACCCCCTCTAATTTCCCGAAACCTCACTTCTTAAAACAGGTTTCTCTGCTTTGCATTCAGATGCAAAGTGCCCTTTGACTTGACATCTGTAACACTGGACAGTGTTACGATCGACCCTAGGGCGGCGCCTGGTTTGATTATCAAACACCTCGTTCATGCGTTTAATCATGGACTCCATTAAGGTATTTAATGAGTTTCCTGACGCATTTGTTTTATCCGGAGTGGTCGTCTCCGGGGTCTGGGTTTTCTGACTGGGTTCAGTCTGAGGCTCCCGAATGTCGGGTTTCCGGGGGGTTTCCGAATAACCTTTGTTACTAGGAAGTTTCCCGGAAGCTGGGGTTGAGTTAGATTTCTGTCGACCCTTGAATTTCAGGGCGTCTACTCTCTCCTCCCCTTCAGATTCTTCCGCGGAAGAATCGTCTCCATCTAAGGAATGTTCAATTCCAGAGACGCGCTGCCCCCTATTAGCGGGTATCATACCAGCCAACAGTATCTTCTTTTTGTCATGTTGATCAATCGCCATGAACAAATCTGCTAGGGAAGACCCAGCTTCCCAAGCTCTACCACAAACTTTAGCATGTTCGGGATCACTTAATCCACTAATAAATCTTACAAATAGGGATTCTATGTAATATTCAGCATCCCTACTCCATTCTGGCCTAGCCTGCCGCAATAATCGCTGCAATTCTAGCCCAAAAATTTTAGCAGATTGTAACGGTGGGTGTTAGTGTAAATGGTATACAAAACGATCCAACTCGGTTCTGGGTAAAACTCTGATTCTCTTTAATCAAACATTGGTATATGTACATGTACAGGTTACACAGGCCACGCCCCTCCTCTGGGGTGGCAGTCAATCAACTCCTTCCAAGCTTCCCATTGGTCACCCATTTAACCCCCCCTCCCTCTGGAGGCTCTACTCTACCTTCCTCCTGTTACTGGTTATGTAACCCCCCCCACCTGCCCACCTGCCCACCTGCCCCCCTCCCCTTCCCCTGCCCTCCTCCCCCCCACCCTGTCCCTGGCTGCCACATTAATAACATGTGGCTTCAGTACAAATGGTACCTGATAACAATTCACCCTTATATACTACTTGCAATCCCCATTATGATACGGTATGCTGTTATTGAGGACAAGACGCAGCCGCGTTACAATACTCCCCCCGTTAACTTTCACGTATGTGAAAACAACATCTGAACTTACTCTTTTCTTTGGACCCTCGGGTACAATCCCGTGCCCCTCACCCCCTCCCCACCTTTATCAGTCAGAGGCTGCATTTCGGGTTCCATGTGAATGGTTGGCTCTATCCTAGCCTCTACATGTATGTGTCCGACCTGCATTGTTGGCTCTATGTACCGTTCTTTATCATGCGCGGCGATTACTGTATGTCGTAGTTTATGTACAAAACGTTTGTTTACATATATCCTTAATGCCAAAGCTGCCGTGCAAGTGATCATAAAGGTAACTACAATGGCAGCCGCCATTGAGCCATGCCACACCGTCCCCCCCTGTGCCTCCCCTCTTTCTGGTGTCTCTGGCTTCCCTCCCCCCCACTTTATTATTTCATGAATGGGTAATACCAGTTTCTTGTGCACCTGTAATTCTTTCAGCATCTCAAACTGTACATGTTTAGGCCATGAGTAGTTTAGCGCTGGCAGACTCATGGGTGCTTGACTCGGTATGGTAATATTTACTTCCCCTAGGTCTATACCTTGTATTTTCCAATCACTGGTTTCCAGCGCACATAGATTCTGCAGTGCCATTCTCTGCATACCTTTTACCTCTACAACTTGTGGGCTTTTGCCTGGACAACGTTTTAACATGCGAGTTTGTTCATAAGCAATGATTATCACCATAGATAGTTGTCGTGGGGAACGATACACAATAGACTTTTCGGCCCCTTTGTAGGCAATAGTTATGTTACATGCAGTAGCAGGTTTACCCATTATGAGGCTGGATTCACAATTACGTATATTCTGTTGAATAGATGGGTAGCAAGCCCTTGGGTTTTCGCCGAAACAAATGTCTTTAGATGGGTAAAATGATACCCCTGTTTCCGTTGATAAAGCTACCTTTTTCTTTCCATTTACCTGCCTGGTCACATTGTTATGTAACAGCATGGGAAAATATGTCAATCTGTACATTAGAAAACGTTCTCTACTGAAAGCTGGAATTACTACTCTAAACGCCAGTTGGCCTTCCGTGGTCTCCCATATTGGCATAATTGGGATATTTCTGTAATACCAGTGCACGTCCATTGGGACGTGACCCCGCGCACTCAGCGCGTTCATGATTACTGTGAGACGATCCCTTGACACCACTCCCCTGGAGAGTTGCCCCCTTTCCAGTTGTACCCGATTAGCATGAAACTGTGTTGCCGCCAGCAGATATTGTTGGACTGCCATTTCCATTAATACAAACGTCTGATCAATCACCCTGTACAATTGTAATCTACGAATAGCATTCAAATAGTTTTCTGTATTCTTTGCTATGGAGTTAATTAACTGTATTAATGAGTTCGTTTTGTTATGTAGCACTTGTATCTCCTCTTGGTTATTAATGGCAAATTGTCTGGTAATGTTCATGGCCGTTATCATGAGGTTGCCATCGCTCACTACTGCACCCATTTGGTCCTCCAGGGTATGTACCATATGGATAACTTGTCTTACGTCCTTCTCCGTCGCTAGGCCAAAGACATATTTAGCCACTTCCCCTAAAGCATCCACTGCCCCTCTTCTCTTCCGGGTAATTGTCTTGTCCTCCACACGGTATCCGCCCATCTCCAGGTGGTTTAATATATTGTCCATTTTAAGTTGCCATACGTAGCGATCTACGTCACTGAGTTGTCCTCGCAGTGCTGTTTCATACCGCTTCACCTGTGACTGTAGTAACGATATATCGGGGGGTGTTGGTGCCTGTAATATTACAACAACTGTCCATGCACCTGACACCACCCGTGTTGCACCATCCTCCTCCACTAGTACACCGTCCTCCTGTAGTAGAGTGGCGCCGATGGCATACAGCCATAGTGACCAACAGAGTATTAGAACAAGCTTCATGGTGAACCACAACTGAGACAGTGACATGACCTGTTGCTATTCCCTTCCTTTTACCTCCCCCTCCCTCTTTCTGTGATTGGCTTACGATTAGGCCCCGCCCCTCCCACTGGTATGCAAGAACCCTTGTTTCCCATTTCTGCGGCTTTTCTTTGTTCTATTTTTATTTTAGAAGGTATTGTGTTAATTTCTATACTCGATAGTCTCCCCCTCACTTTCTCCCCCCTTTAAAATAGCATCCCCTATCTCTTACAAGCCGGGATTAATATAAAGTGGATGAAATTGCTGTGTATTGTTTACCCTTGGTCATTCATTCCCTGAGAGAGTCCCCTTGTTATTGGCCCTACGACACCTCTATAATTGTCCAATGCTTTGGTTGAGTTTTGTAATTGTTGCCCTGGCTCTTTGTATACATCTGACAGCCTCGGCATCAATACCACCTCACTATGTAAAGGTGGCGACAGTTGCATTGTTTCCCCGCCATGATCCCCTTTCCCATGTGATGTTAATTGCACTACTTCTCTTTCATCCATTGCTGTTAAGCCTCGCCCCTCCAGGTGGTCATTATGTTCTATTTCTGAGGCAGAATTGGGATGTATTGTGTCATCTCCCAGTAAACGACCGCCCTCCTCTGAATGTGCCTGCTGAATGGCTCTTTCATTCTCTATCCCCACCTGTGCGATAGGAGTGGGGCAATTACCTCTATTGTTTTCCTTGTTGGAAGTTCTTTCGCCATTTACATCTGAGGCGCGCGGATTATCCACCCCATTTCCCAGTGCTATATCTGACCCCCTACTTTCCCTAGATTGCCCAGCAATCCTATCCCCTTCCATTGTGTTACTTTTAGCGTGGCTTTTACTTGAGCCATTTACAGCACAATCATTATGATTGTTGTATGCCGCCCCCCTCCGCCTTGGTCTGTTTTGGATCATGCTACTTACTGGCGTTGTTTGGTCATTGTTACCCCCAGCATTGTCCGCCCGATTTAAACTGCGCTCTTGTTCTCTCTCATCTGTAAGCTGCCTTTGTTCTCCCCCCCTCCCTCTATTTCTGGGTTTAGGTTTTGTCGGCGTGTATTTTGGTGGCTCCCACCCCGCTGTGCCTTTGGTGGCGCCCCCCCCCTCCCCCCCCCCTCCCTCTTGAATGTAATGAGCGTTCTCATTTCTTTTTCCTACCTTCTGGGTTCCCGATTTTAAATGATACATATAAATTTGATCTAATTGTTCCTCGGGGGCCTCCCCCCACCCCGTCCTATTCATGTCTTGTATCATTTTTAGATCTGTTCCAACTTTTGTCATTTGAGACCTAGTCATCATGACATTGTGTGTCTCTGATTGGAACCCATATGGCGCTGGCTTCAATCTTTCTGCATTTACCCTTTCCACTTTGAGTTTAGGACCAACTATTGTGACCACCGGCCCCTGCACTCTAGTTACCAAATAGCCATGCAAGTATTTTGGTTGAAAAGTAGTTACATTCATGTTTTCTAACAACACCTGTTGCCCTACTTTATAGATTGGCGCCGCTGGCCTTGCTTCTAACCTGACTCTGTTTCTATCTCTTTGTGGTTGTGCATTGACACGGGCTCTATAGTGTGCTACCGCTAGGGCCTCCACTCTATCTGCCAACACTTTGATTTCCTCCCCCGGGGGTATGATGTGTGGGAACTGTGCTGGATTTCTAGGGTGTCGGCCATGGTGCAGGTAGAACGGTGTGAACCCTGTCACAGTGGAAACAGAGTTTCTATACCCCTCTAATGCTTGTGGTAGGACACTCTCCCACCTGTGCGCCCTAGCCTCTACCAGCTTTGAAATCATTGTTTTAATGGTACGATTCAGCCGTTCACATTTAGAATTTCCCTGTGGATAGAATGCAGTTGTGTACCTGTATTCTACATTTTTGCTTTTTAAGAGGTTTTGTACCTCTAAGTTGCGGAATTCCCCCCCGCGATCTGAGATGACTACCCATGGGCTGGAGTGTCTAGGCAGATACTCATCCCGTAGAAATGCCTCAATGTTGGCTGCTTTCTTGTTCGGAATGGGTACCACTTCCGCCCACCCCGAGCAATGGTCTATCAATACTATGGCGTATCGATTTCCTTTGGGAGACATTGGGAGAGGTCCTATTAGGTCTAAACTAACCACCTCCCCTGGCATAGACGGAATGGGTATCTGTGTTGGATCAGGGAAGGTTTTTTTCTTTTGGTGCAGTGCGCACACTGGACATAACTGTACCCTCCTGAACACATCCCTTCTCATTTTGGGCCATTTATACGCCTCTTGTATTCTCACCAACGTCCTGTCCATACCCTGATGTCCAATCTGACCATGTATTGCATCTACTAGGACATCCACCATCTCAGGTGGTACCACAACCCTGGGGTGCACGTGTCCCTTTGGGGGTGGGGATAGTGTGTACAACACATGATCTATGACAACAAAATCATCCTCCTCCCTTCTCCCCATAGCATATTGTGGCCAAGTCTTTTGTAGTGCTATTAGCTGCTCTCTATCTAACCATGGGTCCCTCCAGTCTGATGTAAAAACCGCTGCCTGACACACCTCCCCACATGGCTCTAACCTTTCCACTCGTGACAGCATGTCTGCTCTTACATTTAGCGCCCCCTTCCTGTATTCAATGGGTGCCCCGTATTCTGCCAGAAGTACCGCCCACCTTTGGATTTTGGTGTTTTTAATCTCAGATAGAAACAGTGATTTGAGGGGCTGTAATAATAGTAAATGTCGCTCCATGTAGGTATGGACGCAATTTTCTTAGGGCGTATATGACAGCATACGCCTCCTTTTCTATGGTCGCCCATCTCAACTGACTTTGCTTTAGTGCTTTAGAGAAGTAGTGTATCGGTCTCTCCAGCCCCTCACTGTCTACCTGGCACAGCACGCCCCCTATGCTGTGATTGGAACTGTCCGTGTACAGTCTGAATGGTTTATGTAGTTGTGGGAAAGCCATAACTTGTTCTGATGTCAATAACAATTTTAGCTTTTTCCATGCCTCATTTCTACGCTCCGTCCACAAGAAGTGGACCCCCCCCCTGGTCAACTCAATGAGTGGTTCACAGGCAGCAGCAAAATTTGGGAGACACTGGCGATAGTAACCACACATTCCTAGAAACCTCTGTACTGCCCGGACATTTCTAGGTGGCGCCATATCCCTTATAGCCTCCACCTTCTCCGGATCTGGGCGTATACCATCTTTCCCCACTATATAACCCAGTAGCTTCACCTCTGTGTTACGAAAAGAACACTTCTCCGGATTCAGTGTCAACCCATGTTCCCCTAGCTTTGTCATCACTTCTCTTAAATGTCCTGTGTGTTGCTCCGCCCTCTTGGAGAAAACTATGATGTCATCCAAGTATACCATTAGGGACTTTCCGAGGTATTCCCCTAGCACCATATTGATGTGGCGTTGCCAGAATCCCGGACTATTGGTTGTGCCCATCGGCATTCTATTGAATTGAAATAGACCCCGGTGTGATACAAATGCTGTTTTCTCTTTGCTTTCTTCCGCCACTGGGACTTGGAAGTACGCTGCTTTGAGGTCTAAAACACTGAACACTTCAGCCCCAACCAATGAATCGAATATGTCTTGAATATGTGGCAGGGGATGCGCGTCTTTTTTGGTTACATCATTCAACTTCCGGTAGTCGACACAACAGCGGAGGGAGCCGTCCTTCTTTGTCACCATATTGAGAGGACTAGCCCATGGGCTGTACGACGGTGATATGATGCCCCCCTCCAACAACCTATCTATCTCTTTATCCACCAACTCCCTCTTGTGTAGTGCTAACCTATAGGGTCTTTGAGCTATGGGTGACGCCCCCTGTACGTCAATAGTCATTTCAATGTTACTCGCCAGTGGCAATACCATACCCTCTTTGGAAAAAAGATTTGGAAACTGCTGACCCCAGTAATCTAACTCCACGTGTACTCCTTCTATGCCGGCCATCTCCCCCTCACTCACCCCCCACCGAAAGGAGGTGCCTGCCAGTATGATTGATTTATCAGTGCAGTTTAATGTCATACCTAGTATGTTCAATGCATCGATCCCCAACAACACGTCATGTCTCATATCAGGTGTCACATAGAAGTCAATGTTCTTACCTAATACTTGTATTGTTGCCACACCTTTGGTTGTTAGGGGGTGGCCGGACAGGGAACGTAGTTGCAGCCCTTGCCTAAGGGCCATGTGTTGATTTGTATTGCTACATATTTGCCTCCATTTGTCCTCCGTCATCATGGATTTAGCAGCGCCGGAGTCGACTAGGCTACTCATCAAAATCCCAGCAATAGGGATAGTGACTCTCACCCTGTCATCTCCGGCGCCCTCTAGTTTCCCGAGGCCGATGCTTGTTCCCCGGACAGTGCTGCTTGGGTGACAGCGTTAATGGCTGCCTGCAGTGGTGTAACTTCCCTCCTCCTCCTGGGTTTGCTACATTCCCGGGCGAAGTGTCCAATTTCATCACAATTATAGCACTTGGATGTGCCATATGGTTGATTCCGTCCTCCATTATACTCTTGAGGCCTTTGCTGTGACATCTGGTGTTGCATGGGAGGCATAGCCCCCCACCCTGGAGTGTTGTTGACCATGTGTGGATGAACGTTGTATTGACCACCTGGGGGTGGGTACCAGCCGTATCCAGTCACCCAAGGTGGCGGTGCTGCATTCCAGGCCGCCGGGGGCGTTTGAGGAGTGCTTCCCGGATTGTTCTTGGGTGGGGCTGTCGATACTGCCCCTACCACCGGCCCCGAATGCACCTTCAACGCCTTCATGGAGGACGTCATGGATTCAATATTTTTCTGAATGTTTTTCTGTATAGAAAGCATGGCGCTATTGAATGGTGAGTCCTCCATTGGGGGTGGTGGAGGGAGGGCGACCGCCGCTGCTTGCTCCTCGCCTAGCACCTCGTCATTCAGTCCTAGTGCATTAGCAGTCACATTAGCGGCCGTTGCTAACGCAGAAAGATCCACATGTTTAGTTAGTTTTAGCAGCGAACGCAATTGTTTGTCCCTTAGGCCAGCAATCAGTTTCCTTTGCAGTGCTAGTTTTAACATGGATTCATTCAATTGCTCCTGTGTGTACGCCCTAGCAACAGCGGTGATAAACCTGGTGGTGTAGTCTCGTACCATTTCAAAAGGCTGCTGAGAGGTTTTTTCTACTTTCTCCCTCATAAAGTCTTCTTCCTCTTCCCCCAGGTAATGAGCCTTTATGACAGCCTTAAGGTCGTTCCAGGTCGCGACGCCGTTCTCCTCCAGTTCCTCCAGGGCCGCATTTATTACATCGGCCAGCCCTGCTTGAGCCAAATAGCACACCATCTCCAACAACATTTCCTCACCTGCTCCGCTGCGTGCAGAAGCATAGTCTATAGCTCTGATCCAAACCCTTAATGTGTCTTTGTCCGTACCAGCATTGTTACCTATCCCTCGGGCGTAGCTATCCAGTTTTTTCCTTATGACCGCGTCTCTTGCCATCACCATTCTCTCCTGGTCCGCAGGTCCCATTTGCCCCGGCAGTACATTGCCATCGGCCGCCTGTTGATTACCCTGTGGTGGCTGTATGTTGCCCCCTCCTCCTCCTCCCTGTCCTCCACCTCCTTCCATCCTGTACTAATTACTACGTAACTAACCTCCTCCTCCTTACACACACACCCTCAGTTACTTTGAGAGTCACGAGTTGTTGCTGCTTTTCGAAAATCCGCCCGCGGTTCCAGCTGTAACGGTGGGTGTTAGTGTAAATGGTATACAAAACGATCCAACTCGGTTCTGGGTAAAACTCTGATTCTCTTTAATCAAACATTGGTATATGTACATGTACAGGTTACACAGGCCACGCCCCTCCTCTGGGGTGGCAGTCAATCAACTCCTTCCAAGCTTCCCATTGGTCACCCATTTAACCCCCCCTCCCTCTGGAGGCTCTACTCTACCTTCCTCCTGTTACTGGTTATGTAACCCCCCCCACCTGCCCACCTGCCCACCTGCCCCCCTCCCCTTCCCCTGCCCTCCTCCCCCCCACCCTGTCCCTGGCTGCCACATTAATAACATGTGGCTTCAGTACAAATGGTACCTGATAACAATTCACCCTTATATACTACTTGCAATCCCCATTATGATACGGTATGCTGTTATTGAGGACAAGACGCAGCCGCGTTACAAGATTCCTTTGGTTTCTGCGTTCTTCTCTGAAACAGAGTCCAGTGATCTACTGTCACCATTTTCCCAAAGGTATAACAAGCTAATACTTCCAGCTGGTCGTATGTAGCTTCTGGCCCGTAAGTGTCCCTCCATTCTTCAACCACTATCTTACCCGGGCCGTCACTCAACCATATCACAAAAGCTCCCAAGGAATCCTCCTTGTTCCAGCAATTGTACTTACAATCATCTAAAAGTGATTGATATTCCTCCTTCCAGGGTCGTAAACCCCTGTAAGGCTTAGTCACGCGTGCAGTTCTCTCAGCGGCATAATTAGAATGCACTAATTGACCCGACATGCGTCTACTCCAAGCCAGTAAGTCTGTACCGTCTTGACCTCGGCTGGAGCAATCTAGTCCCAAATTACCTATGGCTGGGTCTCGATTATGTAATCGGTGTTCCGCCGGGGTCATTGTTACCCTTCGGTTCAAAGGAACCTTTATCTTGGGTATGTCGTCAGAAGATTTATCTGATTCCGAGTCTGTACCCTCATCAAAGCGTGGGCCTTGATAGCCGGACAATCCCTGAGTGTTTTTATGCACTGGATTTGACCTTCCCTTCGTTCTCTGCTGTGAACACCCCTTATTCAGACTGCCCCTCGGCCTATTTTCAGGGTCCCTATTGACTCCCGAATGTGTATCAGTGGTCGGAGGTGGATATGAATAAGTTGCATCCGGGCAATATCTATAATTACCCTTGCTATCATAATCTCCCGGGTTCCCATACTGAGCCGGGTCATCTCCCGAAAAGGGGTTCAGTGAGCCATAACTATGGTTCACGACTTCATCTCGAAATTTATTTTTATAATGTCGAGACACTTCCTCCTCTGGAGACATTTCCCTGTTAACCTGACCAATACTGGCTTGATTAACTGGTTCTCGTTCAAGAGAGCGCCCTGTGATATTCACTCTCTTTGAATCCTTCCCTCTGTTTTTATACACAGAGTCTTCCACATTCCTCAATCCATTATCATTAATAAATGGATCGAATTGAGGTAATGCATCCACCTTCCTAGCAGCAAGAGTGCTGTCCAGAACAGTTTCCGGCCTGATAGCTGGAACTTGTTTCTCCCCCTGCTGTTCCATTGCCTTCGACAATTCACCCCGCAGGAGAGTTTTCCTGGCTTCAAGGGAACAGACAGCCTCCACCTCAGCTTTCCGTTTCCTTTCTAACTCTTCCGTTTCTTCCAGGATTTGTATCCTGGTGGATTCGTTATCCTTGACCAACTGGTCTCTGCCCTTCTCGAGCTCTTCTGTCCCCTTCTTCAGGGCATACCATTCTCTAGAGTATTTTTTCAACTCCCTCTCATACCTCTCCTTAAGAGATTCGGAATGTTCATTCTCCTTCTGGTTCTCAGCAATCTTTGCCTGAATCTTTTGGCATTCATGCGATTCCTGAGCAACCTTCTTTTTCATATACCGGTTGTCTTCTATCAACCGTTCTCTCTCTTCTATCAGAGTTCCTTTTACCCTCTGATTCTCAGAGAGGATCTCGTCCCTTTCTTTTACCAGGGATGTCAATTCCTCAGTCAATGCAGCATACTGATCTTCCATTGACTGCTTGTCCAATCGGACATTCTCCCAGTAGAGGTCATCCTCTTCCCGAGCCAAACGCTCGTCATATTCCCTCTGGAATCTCTCATCCCCTACATAGGGTTCCACCCAGGAAAGATCCTGCAATTTCCTCTTCTTTTGCTCTGGCTTCAAGCCCTCCCCAGGTTCCATCCCTGGCACCTCCAGGCGAGTTGATTCCAACTCCCCTTCACTCAGCTCTGGGCCAGAGCCGCCCAGGCTACCACCGGTAGCCATTGTCTGTCCACTAAAGGACTGTCTGTCCACTCAAGGACTTCCTGTTCAGTATAACCCGAACATATTCCCGAACAACTAACTTGTTCTGCTACCTTCACTGCTACTGGTCACGGCACCAGTGTGGTGGTTCGTAGTTAACTCTAGGTTAAAGAACAACGATCACGGCAGTTTCCAGGTGCGAGAATATATCCGTCTTTATTCACAAGAATAACAACTCTAGTTCCTTTCCTAGGGAGCGATCAGTGTAGAATTAATACACACAGGTAGATCAGGTTTCTCTATAAATATAGGAAACGGTCAGTATACAACTCTTAGCATACAACTCTGTCCGCACGGTTGGACATGTGAAGTCTCTCGTCAGTCGGGCCTGCACTGACTGCCGTTCCAGGTAAACACATGGGTCTTATATAACACCGGCTCTTAGATCACGTGGCCAGGTGGGTGGGTCGGCCGCCCACCTGAGAGCGGCACACGGTTACCTGAAGAGGACCTGCGCCCTCTCCCGGGAACTGTGTGCACTAGCTCCAGGTGGAGAAGCCGAGTAAACAGACGTTACCCGGAAATACCGTGTATGAGATTAATATGTAATATCATGCCCCTACATTAGCAAAAAAAAAACTTACCGAATTTAATGTTGACCGCCCCCCCCCCCCCTTTTTTGGGGATCTAATGGAAATTCACGGCCACCGCTTTTCAGAGTTGTGCTGCAGTAGTTACCCTGCAAAGAAAATCTCAAGCGGAACTCGTGCCATTCTTGAGTCTTGACTCATGACGCCAGGAGATTTTTGAACGTTTTGTGAACGTTTTGTGAACGTTTTGTGTCATTTGCCCAAGTTGCGAACGTTTAATTCCCAAGTTCATCTTGAGAATAGAATACTTTCACAATTCTTGGGAATATCTCATGTCTTTCTTGTGTTATGGTGACTTCCCCGGACTCTCCCCAGTCACGAACATTTAATTCCCGAGTTTTGTTTGGACCGTATCCAATAGATGGTGGAGTGCCCCCCCCCCTGCCCCCCCCCCCCCCCCAGGCCCGCTCCCACCACGCCAGAAGCGCCCTCACGACCAGCCCGTACCTGTTGTCCTACTTTTCCGACCACTTCTCTCTCCGCCCTACTGTACTTTTCTTTGCCCTTTCCCACCACCCCCCTATTTCCCAAACTAGAAAACGAGTCTCCCATTTCCTTTGCCAACCCACTGTCTCCAAACTTTCCCACTCCGTCCCCGAGCATGGGAGCGCAGGCAGGCATACCCTCAAAGACCACTCTAGCAGAAAAATGGCTGTTTAGCACCCCCCCCCCCCCCTCCCACTGCTCCACCAACCCCGTCCCGACCTACTGTTAGTGCTACCCTGGCGCTCTGTGCCAAAAGACCCTGGTAACTCTAAATTCCTGAACACAATGTCTAGTGGGGACACCTTCTGCAATTACCCCCCCCCCCCCCAACGCAAAATATGCATTCATGCATCAAGCCAACCCTTCGGGAGTCAATGGAGTTCAATCACCTCATTTTTTCTGAGTCCCTGTGATTTAGCTTCAAACCATTGAATAGGAACCGGAATGTATAATGTACGATGGTAGTGTTACCATCATACTTTCTGGTTCCATTTCTGGTTCCTGTGTACTGGTTCCAAGCTACCAGTAGGGACTTCCAAACCCAGCAAAATCAAAGTTCAAGGTCATAATGGCTGCCACCAGAGCCTTTCTTTAGGAACGATTTGGGAACGAGAGTCCAGTAGTCTCCCACCTACAGCAATATGACCTTGAACTGGGGATTTTGCTGGGTTGGGGCAGTCTCTGTGGTTAGTTTGGAACCAGCAAATAGGAACCAGATATGGAACCAGTTAGTATGATGGTAAAACTACAATCATACATTCTGGTTCCTACTCACTGGTACCAAGCTACCAAAGTTCAAGGTCATAATGGCTGTCACCAGGGCCTTCCCTAGGACAGGTTTGGGAAGGAGAGTCCAGCAGCGTCCCGCCATGTCGTGTCTGCCGCCCAGTCAGTGCTGCCAACCTCCCCCCTAGCGGCAACCCGCTGTACTAGAGCTGGCCGCCTGCCTGCCGCCCCGCCAGCACGCCGACCACCCTGGCCGAGCGCCACATAACCCTCTAATGGCGGCACACTGGGTGGTGGGTCCTTGGTCGGCCTGATGCATGAATGCAGCCCCGGCGAGTAACTCGCCGGTGCTGCATTCATGCATCTCGCCGGGGCTGCATTCATGCATCATGCCGACCCTCTAGCCTTTAGGGATGTATCATTAACCTCGTCGGGTCGGCATGATGTTTGAATGCAACCCTGATAAGTTAGTCACCAGGGCTGCATTCATGTATCATGACGACCAAAGGTATGCTGCATGAATGCACTGTGCGGTCCTTAAAGATTTAACCCTCTAAGGTCCGCTGGTCTAATATCGAGATGCATGAATGTAGCCATGGTGTGCACTGCGAAGTTATGTTTCTTGCCAGTGCTGCATTTATAAATGCATCATGCCGGCCCTGATTATAGAGTAGTCAGTTAACTGCCGAACGGTCGGCAAGATGTACCAACGCACCGCTGGCGGCGAGTTACTCGCTAGCACTGCGTCGAGGTGGCGGCGAGTTACTCGCTAGCACGGCGTCGAGGTGGCGGCGAGTTACTCGCTAGCACTGCGTCGGGGTGGCGGCGAGTTACTCGCTAGCACTGCGTCGAGGTGGCGGCGAGTTACTCGCTAGCACGGCGTTGAGGTGGCGGCGAGTTACTCGCTAGCACTGCTCTGCTGCACCGTGAGCACGCCATGCGGTACTCTGTGTCTCATGAAGAGCTAAGTGCCGCTCATTAACCTCGTCGGGTCGGCATGATGTTTGAATGCAACCCTGATAAGTTAGTCACCAGGGCTGCATTCATGTATCATGACGACCAAAGGTATGCTGCATGAATGCACTGTGCGGTCCTTAAAGATTTAACCCTCTAAGGTCCGCTGGTCTAATATCGAGATGCATGAATGTAGCCATGGTGTGCACTGCGAAGTTATGTTTCTTGCCAGTGCTGCATTTATAAATGCATCATGCCGGCCCTGATTATAGAGTAGTCAGTTAACTGCCGAACGGTCGGCAAGATGTACCAACGCACCGCTGGCGGCGAGTTACTCGCTAGCACTGCGTCGAGGTGGCGGCGAGTTACTCGCTAGCACGGCGTCGAGGTGGCGGCGAGTTACTCGCTAGCACTGCGTCGGGGTGGCGGCGAGTTACTCGCTAGCACTGCGTCGAGGTGGCGGCGAGTTACTCGCTAGCACGGCGTTGAGGTGGCGGCGAGTTACTCGCTAGCACTGCTCTGCTGCACCGTGAGCACGCCATGCGGTACTCTGTGCCTCATGAAGAGCTAAGTGCCGCTCCCTGCTTGCTCCCTCCACCCCCCCCCCCTCCACCCCCCCCCCCCCCCACACACACACACCTCACCCAGGAGCCTGCTGCAGCAGCTTCCCTCCAGCACCGTGCACGCCAACACGTACTGTACGCCACATGGGTGCGGCCACCACCTTCTGTGCTGTTTTATATGCCGGGTTTATATTCTCACTCTCTAACACTCCTTTCTGTCTTTCCCCTGCGGCTCCGTTTCTGTCTATCTGTATCTGTGTGTGTATAGTCGTCCCTGCCTGTCTGCCGGTGTCCCTGTCCCACCTCCCAGACACTGTAGGCTGTGTCTCACGACCTTGAGCCAATGTTTTTGTCTCTGATCGGGTGCCGTCTCTGACCGGGTGCCGTCTCTTACCAGGTGTCAGAAAAAAGGTGTTTTAAACAGAATTATACTCATATATATAAGGATTTGTAAAAACGTTATTGCGGTTGGTATATAATTATAATTATAATTACAATTAGCCTCCTGCTGTTGGTATTTTGACCTCATCAAGCAAAGCCGGTCAGAGACGGCACCCGGTCAGAGACGGCACCCGGTCAGAGACGGCACCCGGTCAGAGACGGCACCCGGTCAGAGACGGCACCCGGTCAGAGACGGCACCCGGTCAGAGACGGCACCCAGTCAGAGACGGCACCCAGTCAGAGACAAAAACATTGGCCCAAGGTCGTGAGACACAGCCTGTACTGTGCCTGTAGCTTGTCCGTGGGTATAAACGTGCATGCTCCAGTTACGGCGCATTGTGCCATGCCCCCTCACTCTGCCCGGACTCTGTCCCTCACCTCCCACCTCCCACCTCCTGCTCCACGCAAACACACACACACACACCACACTGGACAGAACCGGCACAGTCACAAACAACACACCAAGTGGAAATGCAGATCCCCCCCCCCCCCCCCCCCCACCCTGTGGTGGCAGGGAACTAGAATACCACGTCCAGGATGCTCATAGAACCGTACCCACACACTCAGTGTACCACGACACACTCAGTGTACCACCACACACTCAGAACTTTGTACCGGATCCCCACCCGGAGTGGAGTCCCAGTTTTGGCGACATAGATTAGAAGCCGCGAACTGGTGTACAGGAGTATTACTTTCCCTGTGACGGTAGTGGTCGGCGAGCTATATAGTGGCTCCAGATGCTCCAGATAGGTGAAGGGCGACCTGGCGACCTAAGCTGTTTTGAATTTTAATGCGACTTTCGACCTAAGGCAATCATATAAGCGACCTGACGACTTTTGGACAAGATTTACCATAGGTTAGAGGGTCTTAAAAAGCCACTTTGTCTTAGAGACAGTGGGTGCAGAGGAGTCCTGCACCCCTCAATTTCGGCGACTTTCCAACCTCAGGGAGGACTCCTCTGCACCCACTGTATAGCTGACTTGGGAGCAGCCCTGAGAGGAGCCTCCGTGTGGCTTGGGCACTAGACCCCAACTAGAACTGGTGTGGCTTCCTCCCGAGGGTGGAGTCTGGGTGTGGCTTCTGGTTGTGGCTTCAGGGTGTGGCTTTCTGACCCCAACCTGTACCCTGGTCTTACATCCCCATCCTTATCCTTGTTAGTTTCATAATAGATAGTCTATGGTTATGAAAAGGTATGTAGAATTAACCACAGCTTGCTGGTAGGGCCAGACGAGGGCGAAGCCCAAGTCCCCATACCAGCAATTTGTGGTTAATCTACCTACCTTTTCATAACCATTGTCTATCTGTTTTAAACCAGGGTATGCTGTATAACCAAGGTGCGAACTCTATAGTTCTGCCCCATCACCGTGGTTTAATCCATGGGAACCTTTATACTGAAGTCCGCCGTAGGTAGGGGAAGACAACGTTCTTTCCAGCAGTTGGAACATCTCTCTCTCTCTAGTCTATAGCCACAGATGAAATAAACCTCCGCGGGCCCTTTTAACAAACCAGTCCACCCGGACCGTTCCTCCGCGCCTCCCCCGTCCTGAGAAGCGCCCCGTGCCTCGCCCGCCGCCCGCCGAGCCCGCCGCCGTCAATGATAAACGAGGGTGGCGGAAATGTTGGCAGAGTGCCAAGGCGACGTCGGCGACGACGGACGCATGCGCGGTAGGGGGGAGGTAGCGGCGTGATCAGCGGCGTGCCCGGGCCGCTCGCCGCCCGCCGCGGGTCACGGGGTCGGGCCGCCGGCCGCCTACCCTGCTCCCCCACCTCCCCCCTCCACCTCCCCTACCACCACCCCCTCCCCTCCTCACCCCTCACTCCACACGGCCCCGTACCAACCACTCTGGTGGCTGCTGCTTTATACACTGGTTCCCTGTGGAGTGGGGGAAAAGGCTCTGGTAACTGGGCCAGCAGAAACGCAAATCGTAGTGGGATATGTGTGGGCGTAGAGCACGATCCCTGACAGGATGAAGTGTTGGTAGGGTAAACCCGGCTGGAGTCACGACCACTGTGCACCGAATTTAAAACTTAGAGTTAGCATGTCCACCGACAATATAATGCCGAGGCATAACCACCGAACATATCCCACTCATAATTCACAACTTCCCATGGGCACACTGTGATTAGTTATCCTGCAATGGCAGTCAGAGTGATGAAAGGTAGATAAAACAACCAAATTTTAGAAAAGTTTGTTGTGGTTTCCATGGCAACCGGTCACAGGATTTTCGAAATATGCGAGTAACAATGCTTGAATTATTTAGCTTTTTACTGCAGCTTTAACCTGATACATGTACCTGGATCACTATTGTAGGTTGAGGGGCTGCAACATTATCAATGACTATTCAAAACATTCAGGGGAAACTTTAAGTTTTGGGTCCCATATATATAGTGGGATGATCTATAGTACTGTTCTAGTCTATACCATGTGGTGAAAGGCACAGATCTTGCTACCCCTTCAGCAACAGTCAGAGTGGAGTCGGCTCAGGTATATATAGGGGCGCTGGGGGTTTAAGTGTGAGTGGGTCAGAATGCCTCTTTAATAACTGCCTCATAACTTAATAACATATCCCAATACAGGACCATGACAGCTGCTGATATCTGTGCTTATCTATCTCCTTATCTATCCAGGTACCAGATTAGGTAATGGTACCTACAGGACAATAGGCCTGACCCCCTGACCTCTATACGGAGGAAAGCCTACCTGCTAATGCAATGGGAGCCGCCATTTACTAACTGACCTCTGACTCCAGAGCAGTGTATTGTGGGTAAATCTGTTTTCAGCCACCGAAGAACAATGGCCATAGGTAAACTGATAAGACTAATAGATACCGTCGATTCCCGTGTATACCACACCCTATGTATGAGTACCGTACCGTCGCGTTTAAGCGCCGGGTTTTGAATAAGCGCCGGTCTTGAATAAGCGCCGGGGGTATGGGAGTGTTGAAATAATCCTTAAGCACTAAATATAGATCTCAAATAAGCGCCTGTCTTGTATAAGCGCCGGGGGTAAACACCCCTCCAAAGTTATAAGCGCCGGGGCGCTTAAACACGACGGTACGGTATGTAGAGTCCTACCCAGTGGGTTTGCAACTGAGAAGACTCACTGAGAAGACACGCTCTGACTTTTGCCCCTGGGTAACCATCACAAGGGACAAGCTTGCACCAAGCCTATCCAGTAGCGGTTTCAGGGGGTGGCCTCGGGGCACGTTCCCCTCTTCCTGTGCCCCCCATGACCAAATCTTCTTGCCTGTGCCCCACCCCCCTTCTGGATCCATCCCTGCCAAGCCTGTCAGTGCAGGCCTAGTGGAGGACCAGTGGAGGTCCAGTGGAGGCCCAGTGGAGGCCCAGTGGAGGCCCAGTGGAGGCCCAGTGGAGGCCCAGTGGAGGCTCAGTGGACGCCCAGTGGACGCCCAGTGGACCCCCAGTGGACGCCCAGTGGACGCCCAGTGGAGGCTCAATGGAGGCTACCGCAACCAGCTCCAGTCCCGACTAGGCACGTACGTCGTATGTTGCCAGTGGTAATGTATCAGAGCACGGGGTACCAGCGTACCCGGGGGTGGTGTGTCTGGTTGCCTGCGCCGCCCGCGGGTACCCGGCTGCCTTTTATTAGCGCGGCACCAGCTCCCAAACCAGGCCCCGCCTAATCACCAGCCGCCCGTTTTTACACCGCTCGGCGTTTTTCTCCAGCTCTGTCCGTTTTTTCCCGCCGTACCACCACCACCACCTCCCACCAGCAGCAGATCCGGTCGGCGCCGGGCGGGTTTTATTCCGTATTTTTAATTCGCTGAGGCCAAAGAAAAGGTGTGTTTCAGGTTACCCAACCCTTACCTATAGCAAAACAGGACCAACCCTCGACCTTTTTTTTAAATTTTATCCACTTTAAAACACTGTATTTCAGTTCATTTTGGAGCTATCTGAAGGTGTGTTTCAGGTTATCCAACCCTACCTATAGCCACCTCTTGACCCTTTTATCCAATTTTGAAAAAAAACACCATTATTTCAGGTCATTATGGAGCTATCTAAAGAGTTGATTTGATTGATTTGATAGTCCAGGAGTTGAGGATGTGGTCGGCGAGTCGCCGCTGAAGTTTGAGAATCAATCTCTAGGTACTTTTCAGGCCAAAATGGATAAATATATATGTATATAAAAGTCTGACCTACACCCTCAGAAAAGCCAGAGTGCTAAAACTACCCTCACCTGAGGGTCGGGTAGTGACTGACCCTCAGGTGAGGGTAGTTTTAGCGACAATGACTCTCACTTTTCTGTGTGTGTACCTACCCTAGACTTTCAGACCATGTAATGGGTGTGGACCACTAAATTCGACATGGCGACATGGCCGTTTTTGAGCCTAGTGACATGGGACATGAGGAATATTTGAGATAGCGACATGGGACATGAACATTTCTTAAAATCGACATGGTGACATGGCTATTTCTTAAAATCGACAGGGCGACATGGTCATTTCTTAAAATCGACATGGGAAATTGGGACCCCCCATCCAGACCCCCCATGTAACCTGAAACACAGCTTCCTGGCGGCCTCACTCCCTGCACCAACCCGTCCACCCTGCCTTCTACTCCAGGGGTGAACACTGAGTCTCTGAGGGTAGACAACAACTGCCGCCCTACCGCCCCTCCTCTCAGAAGTTGCGGGATTTGACCGCCCCACTTTTCAGAGGGTTGGGTGATTTGATCGCCCTAATTTCAGAGGGTGGGAGATTTGACCGCCCCACTTTTCAGAGGTTGGGAGATTTGACCGCCCCACTTTTCAGGGGGTGGGGAATTTGACCGCGTTACTTTTCAGAGGGTGGGAGATTTGACCACCCTACTATTCAGAGGGTGTGAGATCTGACCGCCCTAATTTTCAGAGGTTGGAGATTTGACTGTACTTGACTGCCCTACTTTTCAGAGGGTGGGGGATTTGACTGCCCTAATTTTCAGGGGTTGGAAGATTTGACCGCCCTACTTTTCAGAGGGTGGGAGATTTGACCACCCTAATTTTCAGAGGTTGGGAGATCGGATGAGCAATAAAAGTTCTTTGGAATATCTCTTGTCTTTCTTGTGTTATTTTAAGTTCCCCAGATTCTCCCAGTCGCGAACGTTCAATTCCCGAGTTCTGTTTGGAGGGTATTCAATAGATGGTAGAGTAACCCCCCCCCCGGCTCCTCCTCCCCCTGCTCCTCCTGTCGCCGTCTCCCTCAGTGAATCCTTCCTTACTTCTCCCTCCTCCCGTGTCAGAGCTCCCTCCTCGGGCTCCCTCCACCTCCCTCTCAGCCAAATCCCGACGGATATTTTTACTCGTGTTATCCAAGGAAACACCAGCAGGGCCTGCGGGGTGTGAAGAGAATTCGCGACTGATCCCAGCCCCACCGGCAGCCCGTGGCGGCGCGAAATTAAATGTTGGGCATGTTGAATTCGCGGTGAGTGGCGTGTGGGCTGAGCTAGGTTAGGTTGGCGTGCTATGTCGGCAACCCGGGGGGGTCACTGAGTCTTTGAGGGTAGATAGCAACTGCCACCCTACCACCCTAGTTTTCAGAGGTTGGGAGATTTGACCGCCCTAGTTTTCAGAGGTTGGGAGATTTGACCACCCTGCTTTTCAGAGGTTGGGAGTTTTGAGGACAGCTGGATGGGCTATTGCAAGCTTAGATCTTTCACAATTTTGTTCAAATTCAATTTTATTCAGCCCTTTTAGCAAGAAAACTTACTCAATTTAATGTTATGATTTTAACCGTCCTTCTTATTAGAGCCTTGATGACATCTGACCGCCCCCCTTTTTGGGATCTAATGAAATTTCACCGCCACCACTTTTCGGAGTCATGCTGCAGTGGTTATCCAATACATGGTAGAGTGCCCCCCCCCCCGGGTCGGCAAGTTGGCTCAGAGTTTGGGTGTCAGGGGTGGCAGAAGGTGGATGGAGTTGGGGAGGGGAACTAGAAATGGAGCCAGAAAGTATGATGGTAAAACTGCCACATCGTCCATTGACCATGTCGTCCAATTGGCCATATCGCCTGTATTGACCGCATCGTCTATTTACCACATGGCCCATTGGCCATATCGTCCATTCTCCACAACATCATTCGCCACATGGTCCATTCGCCACATCACCCATTGGCCACATCGTCCATTGGCCATATCGTCCATTTGCCACATCGCCCATTGGCCACACATCGTCCATTGGCCGCCTCGTCCATCGGCCACCTCGTCCATTGGCCACCTCGTCCATTGGCCACATCGCCTCTTGATATTGTCCACATCGTCTATTGGAGGGTTATTTGCCTGGCTTTGAATGATGCTAGGACATACTGTACCGTACAATGCACTATGCGACCCTTCAAGCCTTAAAGGGCGGCATAATCAATGCATTAATGCATCATCCCCATGGTCTCCCTATGGCCCCCACCCCCTTAGCTGTGCTCGCGATACTTCAACCCCTGACAGCTACCCTCAGCCAGATCTTGCCCCGACCCCCCCCCCCCTAGAAAATCCTGGATCTGGCCCATGTCAATCAGTATCCCTCTGGGGGTATCTGATAATTACACACCTAAGATGTGGAACATTAGATGCCAAAATGCATCAGAGTGCACCACTGGAAGTCTAGTTATTTCAAATGTTCCGGGATGGTAAAATGTCCACTTTTGGAGCAAGGACCGCCAGTAGTATTGTATGTATCGGAACGGGACTATAGTTAAGTACTGTTTATTACTCAATCGACCTGCAGCCAATCAGAGGCCTCCATTTGGTCACGTGACCCCCTCATTTGCATAATTACGTAATAGGCCACGCCCCCTCATTTGCATAATTACGTAATAGGCCGCGCCCCCTTGATCACCAGCCAATCAGAGGCTACCATTTGGTCACGTGACCCCTCATTTGCATAATAGGCCACGCCCTCTTGATCACGTGACCCTCTCATTTGCATAATAAGCCACACCCTCTTGATCACCAGCCAATCAGAGGTCGCCATTTGGTCACGTGACCCCCTCATTTGCATAATAGGCCGCGCCCCCTTGATCACATGACCCCTTCATTGGCATGATAGGCCACAACAACATCACGTGGCTATCTTTGTTTGTAAACAACACCACGTGGCTCTCTTTGTTTGTAAACAACACCACGTGGCTCTCTTGTTTGTAAATAACACCTACTAAGTTTAGTCATAGGTAGCAGTAGTGTTTGTAAATAACACCTACTAAGTTTTAGTCATAGGTGTCTAGAGCAGCAGCAGCAGCATCTTCAGCAGCAGCAGCAGCAGCAGCCGCGTCATAGGTGTCTAGAGCAGCAGCCACGTCATAGATGACTAGTGCAGCAGCAGCAGCAGCATCTTCAGCAGCAGCAGCAGCGTCATAGGTGTCTAGAGCAGCAGCCGCAGTAGCAGCAGCGTTATAGGTGTCTAGAGCAGCGGCAGCAGCATCTTCAGCAGCAGCAGTAGCAGCAGCGGCAGCAGCAGTAGCAGCAGTAGCATCTTCAGCAGCAGCAGCGGCAGCAGCAGTAGCATCTTCAGCAGCAGTAGCAGCATCAACAGCATCTTCAGCAAAAGCAGCAGCAGCTGCGTCATAGGTGTCTAGAGCAGCGGCAGCAGCATCTTCAGCAGCAGCAGTAGCAGCAGCGGCAGCAGCATCTTCAGCAGCAGCAGCGTCATAGGTGTCTAGAGCAGCAGCCGCAGTAGCAGCAGCGTCATAGGTGTCTAGAGCAGCAGCCGCAGCAGCAGCAGCATCTTCAGCAGCAGCAGCGGCAGCAGCAGTAGCATCTTCAGAAGCAGTAGCAGCAGCAGCAGCAACATCTTCAGCATCAACAGCATCTTCAGCAAAAGCAACAGCCCGTAACTTAGCATCATGTGCATCAGCCATAGCCGTAACAGCGACACTGCGACTAGCATAAGCAAAACAGGCTATTTTTTTAGCAGCTGTACAAGCATTAATAGCATTAGCCCTAGCAGCAGCCGCAACAGCGACACTTTTAGCAGACGTTGCAGCATCAGTAGCAGCAGCATCGGTAGCAAGAGCGGAAACAGTAGCAAGAACATTAGCAGCACGAGCAGCAGCGGCGAGAGTAACAGCAGCGTTGTTAGCAGCATTGGCAACTTCGTATGCAGCATGTGTAGCACGAACAGCGATACGAGCTTCACGTTTTGCACGAGCAGCAGCAATAGCTGCAGAAGTAGCCCTCACACTTTCCAGCCACCCGTACGAATCTTGATAAAAACCAACCTCCACCTTGCTACTTGTTAACTCATCAGTAAACATGGACGTCTCCTCGTGTGGTGTTGTCGCGGCTCTGTAGTAGTGTTGGGATTGCTCACATTCGGTAGAACGTAGAGTGATTCCTGATGACGCCATGCTGAAGGTGGTAGAAGAAGTGTGTGGGACCCATGTTTCACTCTCGCTTATGTACTAGGCTCCGAGATAAGCTTCTTAACTCAAGAGGAAAACTCTCACTAGGAAGGCGACCAGCTGTCTACCTGTGTAGGTGCGGGTTCGTTACATCTTTAATCCTGTTCGACCCCCCGAGGAAATAGATGAAAAAAACAAAAGACCATCTTTCAAGCACTCGAATCCGCAGTCAGTAGGAAGCTATAAGGAGCTTAACTTGTGTTTGATTTAAGCTGTCTACCACACGCACGCGCTTGTAGTCACAGCTAGAGTGGCAGACTTCCGTCCGCCCGCTGGCGCATGACAATCGACTTTAGACACCCCCTGTAGTTTTTTTTTTTTGTTTTTTTTGCATACACAGTTGACTAGCATCTTAATCTCTTACCCAGCTATAAGCCCATATACATGTAACGCGCATTACTCCTCTTTATGGTAATTATCAGATCGATTTAAGGGTGGAAAAGGCTTAGGTGATTTAGGTCCCTCTCTAGCTGAAAACAGGCTTAGACCATAGCATGTAGGCAGCCGGCCGCGTTAAACACCCCCTGTAGGTTTTTTTTTGTATACACTCTCGATCCCCTCTCTAGGTGAAAACAAAGCTTAGAAGATGCGGTGATCCGGCCACCGGCTGGCGCGTCACACCTGTCGTTAATCACCCCCTGTAGGCTTTGTATACACTCTCGATCCCCTCTCTAGGTGAAAACAAAAGCTCCCTCCACGGGCTGGCGCGTCACACCTGTCGTTAAAACGCCCCCTGTAGTCTTAGTATACACAGTTGCCCCGCCTTATCTATTCACCAGCTATAAGCCCATATACGTGTACATGTGATTTTTGATACCCTCTCTGGAATAGGGTGGGGCTCAAGGTGAAAACAAGATTAGACCATTCGCTCTCTCAGCTATATAAAGAGCCTCAATTGTTCTTGCAACAGCACTTCACCACCGGTACACTATTAGTCACGAGGCAGATGTTTGCGGTATGGGTCATACAGGTTACCTACTAATAGCGGTTTGGTGAGTAGATCACTTTTTTTCCCCTAAAAAAAACAACAAAAACCCCCCACTTATGACTCAGGTATGTATATGTAGCACTGTTAGTGTAAGTACACAGTAGAATCTACTGTACTATAGACTCAACCCTCTGAAGACGGTGGAGCGCGTTAATGCGCAGGTCTGTGTCGGCGTCACTTGTCTTTTATTCTAACTAAAAAAGAAAAAAAAGTCAGAAGTCAATCTACGACCTATCAAAGACAAATTTGTGATAAGTTCAAACTAAATAAGAGACAGTTTGAGCGTCTCTTAGTCGCTGTCAAAGATGCGAATAACGAACGCGCTGAGGGCGGGGTTCAGGTCACGTATAGTTCCCCGCTCTTTCGTCAGATGGCGCCACAATAGGGGTTTTGTACATTCCTACGATGCTCGCGAACATTTCAACGCATAATGAGCTATATAGGCAACAAAGTGCGCTTCTGAATATATTAAAATATAAAAAACAATTCAATATTGTGTATTTCTGATAGAAATGAGGCAGTTTCTTTGAATACCAACTAAACTATAGCGAGATGAAAAATACCACACCATATCTAAGGCTTTATAAAAGATACATAGTCAGAAACTCTCGCCGAGTCGGTAATCTGAAAAACGGATCAACTCGTTTTGACTCGTTGTGCCACAAGGGCCCCCATCCAACGGGGGCCCTTTGAGGTCAGTCTGTCAAACCACAGTGATCCATGCTGCTTAACACTAGGCGTAATTAATTACGCCCATGTTGTGCAGCATCTAACCAACTGACAGTGTCAGTTGGTTGGCCCCTCTTTAGGGGCCACACAATAAATAAAGAATAGAGGCCTAAGGGAACGTTCACAAGCGTCTCCCCTTCCTACGGGGTGGGTGGGTCTTTGGGTTTAGTGACAAAACAGCGACATGTGAGTAGGAGTTTGCGTGTCAGCTCTCTTTTTTTTCTTTTTTTTTCCAAGTCTACATATTATTTATGATTAAAAAATTAAAAAAAAAAAAACCACGATAATATAGTGCGCTGATCAAAAACTGAATAGAAAAATAACCAAAATAGGTTGGGGAAATCTCTGCTATGTAGCTGATCGGTCGTTGTCACACGGTGCAGAAAATTTACTTTTTTTAGAAAATCTATATTAGGACCACAGACGGGGCACATGTGTCACTTGTCGAATATAAGAGATACCAATGGGCCTTGTCGAATTTAAGAACTAGGTCTTGGCCATTGTCATTGTCTATTTTGAGAAGTAGTCTTGCCCGTCTTGCCCCTTGTCGCCAACTCCCAGCACCCCCTGTGTCTCTTTGTTCATATTGGCTAAAAACAGGACATTGTTGCCTTGGCTATTTTACCCCCCGTCTGGGGATCTTATTACTTAATCACCTCGTCTTGACCCTGTGGGGCAGTGGGTATATGGAATAACCGTGTCCAGGTGTACTCTATCTGACACATAACCGAAGGTTACTGAGTTATGTAATAATAACTGACCTATGAGGCCGCCAGTCAGTTTGCCGTGATTATTTTGACACACTCTCAGTTACTCGTAGGACATCTAATACATAATTAGAGTCAGCATCATATAAGACAGTCTCGGCCACGCCGGCTGCATATCGGACCAGGGGGATAGTCTGGCAGCGACCCGCCACCCCGTCCACAAGCTGTGTACAGCACCCCGTTTCTCTTTGGCCATATTGGCTAAAAAACAGGGCATTGTTGACTTGGCTATTTTACCCGTCTGGGTCTTATTATTTAATCACCTCGTCTTGACCCTGTGGGGCAGCGGGTATATGGAATAACCGTGTCCAAGTGTACTCTATCTAACACAACACATAACCGAAGGTTACTGAGTTATGTAATAATAACTGACCTATGAGGTCGCCAGTCAGTTTGCCGTGATTATTTTGACACACTCTCAGTTACTCGTAGGGAATCTAATACATAATTAGACTCAGCATCATATAAGACAGTCTCGGCCACGCCGGCTGCATATCGGACCAGGGAGATAGTCTGGTAGCGACCCGCCAGCCCGTCCACAAGCTGTGTACAGCACCCCGTGTCTCTTTGTCCATATTGGCTAAAAAACAGGTCATTGTTGACTTTGGCTATTTTACCCGTCTGGGTCTTATTATTTAAATCACCTCGTCTTGACCCTGTGGGGCAGTGGGTATATGGAATAACCGTGTCCAAGTGTACTCTATCTAACACATAACCAAAGGTTACTGAGTTATGTAATAATAACCGCCCTATGATCCTATGAAGTCGCCAGTCAGTTTGCCGTGATTATTTTGACATACTCTCAGTTACTCGTAGGGTATCTAATACATAATTCGACTCAGCATCATATAAGACAGTCTCGGCCGCGCCAGCCGCATATCGTACCAGGGGGATAGTCTGGCAGCAACCCGCCATCCCGTCCACAATCTGTGTTCAGCAGTCTGGACCAGACCACCAACTCTGGGTATAGCATTCGGGATGACTGGAGCAAGACCGGATCTAACCCTTTAATAGTCGCATAGCGCTTTAATGTGCAGTGCCCGTTGTCGTCATAAGCCATGAATGCAGCACTCAGAGTTCCTCACCAGGGCTGCATGCATGCATACACTGACATATCGACAAAGGGCGTAGCGCATTAAAGCACTATGCTACCTTTAGCATTAAAGCGCTGAGGGGTTATTTTTTGATAGTGTAGAACCAATATCTGTCTAATTAAACCCCTTATCAGTGCTGTTTTTTTTTCACATACAAAAGAATTAGGTAATGGCACTCCGCCATGTATTGGATAACCACTGCAGCACGACTCTGAAAAGCGGTGGCGGTGAATTTCCATTTAGATCCTGAAAAGGGGGGCGGTCAGATGTCGTCAAGGCCCTGATAAGTAGGGCAGTTAAAATCATATGATTACATTGAGCTAATTTTCTTGCTGAAAGGAATGAATAATTGTATTTGTATAAAATTCACACACACACACACACACACACCCATCCACACACACACCCACCCACACACACACACACCCACCCACCCACACACACACACACACACACACACACACACACACACACACAGACAGACAGACAGACAGACAGACAGCACACAGGACACCTGATGACCTCCACACGATGACCTGATTGCCCTTCCTAAAAAAAGAAAAAAAAAAAAAAAAAAACCAACCCGATCTACCTACTCAACAGGGTTTCAGTGTAGAGCCTATTAGGGGTTTTTCTGATGCGTATATTATATTGAGATTGATTTTCAACTTTTGTGATAAGTGGTTGGTCCTTAAAAGGACCGTTTGGTAGAGAGGGTCGCAGGGACCTTGCTGCTGAAGCGGAGGGCGTGGTCATAACGCGTGGTAGTCCTGCAGCAACTTCCCCAGCACGGCGGGCGGTAGACCTTCCTCCATGCAGACTTGCTGCTTGACTTGTTCCACGCACTGGCGGATGAGTTGATCAGTGACGTTCGCGATCAGCTCATCCACCACACCCTCTGCTTCAGCAGCAGTCCGCTGTCTCTCCTCTCTCTGTAGCGCGGCTACGAACTCCTTCTCCACGGCCGCATCGATCATAGATCGAGAAACGGCCACGAAGTTCTGTCTCTCCGCCTCCTCTCTCTGTAGCGCGGCTACAAATTCCTTCTCCACGGCCGCATCGATCATAGATCGAGAAACGGCCACGAAGTTAACTCGGTGAGCCATTTTGTCGAACTGACTTCCTAGCCGCCTGAGAGATGCTGACGTCACACTATTTTCGACGACGCTATGACGCGCACGAGGTAGACAGGCGACGTCGTTTCACTTCCTTATTTGGAGTTTGGGACCTTGTGACACCGAAGTCATACCGTACGGTCGCGATATAGCAACTAGTGTTGAAAGCGCGCCGGTCTTGTATAAGCGCCGGAGTATAAGAGCCTCCAAATGTTTTTTCTCAAGCACTAAAATCGCGACTTTGAATAAGCGCCAGCGCCTGGCTTGTATATAGCTCCTGAGTAAGAACTTCACCGAATTGAAAAGCGCTCCCTCAGAGCCCTTAATCGCGACAGTACGGTACAAATCTGATGTCAACCCGCGCCAAAACCAAAAAGGGTGTTCCGATCACACGTACCTACGACGAGCGACCTTCAGCTATCACCACGTGAAGAGTTGGAAATAAATTTTGTACGGCAAGAAAACTGAAAACTGATAACGATTCCATTAGATAAGTATTTGGTTCCAATCTATGGCGAGATATTTCCACCAGAGCGATTGATTTATATGTCTGTAAGGTTCAGCTCTCCAACACTCTCCAATATCCGCCGGTGCACGACGGTCGCCGCCCATAATTAGTGACAACTAAACTTCTGCTGGAGAGTGAAAGTTACGTTGAGTCTTGAGGTGCGCAGAGATACTATCTGCCGCAGCCTGATTTTAGTTCCACGCTATTTAGATAACCGCCCCATTTAAAATCTCTCTCTCGATCCTAGAAAAGGAAAAAAAGGCTAGAGTTTATCATGGACGCGTCTCAGTTTTAGTCAAGCCGTAAAGTGAAGAACCCGAGCTTGTACATATACCCACGTGAGGAGTGACATAGCGGGGCGTTCAGTTAGTACTGAGTCTATAGTCAAGGTCAAGTTCCACTCTCTAAACAGAGCTTTAGCGACTCCGTCATCTAGACTAGACCGCGCGCGCGATTTTTTTTGCTGAAGCAGCTAATCGATGGAAAAGTAGAGAAGAGGTGCTCGATCAAAAACTGCTTCAGAGGCTTGTTATCAGGTATTAACAGTTAAATCAAAATATTTCAAAACATCCAGAAAAGCAGAATAACATGTCCTACGGGCTACAGCCGGGCACTGACGAGCAGACGCCGCTGACGTCATTTCAATCAGGTCACAGGGCTTTTTAGACACCTTTTCTGTAAGACCCGTCTCATACCTTAGTATATAATACCGTAAACGCCGGTGATTAGTATATGATCACATTGGCAGTCGCGGATCCGCGAAGAGGCTGGATAAGCAACGAGCGGACCCGCGACTACAATGTGACATAATCTTACCATGCGCTTTGTTTTGTTTTTGTTTCTATTTACAACAGCAAACATTTCAAACAGCCTATTGTTTTTTTTTTAAATGATGAAAAATCGGCCCAAAAAAAAGTAAACATTTTAGAGCTAAATTTGTGGAGGATAGCCGGACATGCTGATGTCACTAGACCCCTAAATTCGATATGGTGACATGGTCATTTTCTTAAAAATCGATACGACGACACTGACACGGACATCTAAGTGACATGGGCCATGGGGCATTTCTTGAGTCCGACATGTGACATGGACCATAGTAACATGAGGGAAAAAAAATGTTCGAAGAGTGCATCAGAAAAAGTACCATTTCAAACCTAAGCATTTCGCCAAATTTTTTTTTTTTTTTCTTGGATGTTTCCCGGCTTTGCGGTGTCTGGGTCCTTAAAAATGTACCAGAATGCTCAAATTTGGGTTCTAAATATTTTCAAAAAACGTTTTCTCCCTTAGTGACGTGTGACACGGGCATTTCTTAAATTCGACATACGGCTGCATGGGGAGGACCCACCCGTCAAGGGCCCCATGATGACTCATACCCGCCGCGTTCAGTCAATCAACCGAGATCTTTTTCTGTGGTGGTGTAGAAGGATCTCCCCCCTGAGGTTACAAAGTCACCTCTTTATTTAAGGGGCTACGGGCCGCAAAGTCGCTTTCGCAAAGTCGCAAGAAATATTCAAGTCAAAAAGTCAAATTCATCAACTATCAGCACGGTCGTTTGAAAGTCATCAAGTCACCGAAAAACTCCTCTACAGTCACCTCCGACTCGCCTCCTCCCTACCCCCCTAAAGGGGGGTAGGGAGGAGGCGATTCCCTAGAGATCAGATAATTTTTTTTTTTTTTCTCTCGAGCAGACCCCAAAAGCCCCCCCCCAAGTGCCCGCCCACCCCATAAATAGTGCCCCCCTCCCCCCCTCCCCTCCCCATGCATCTTAAAGTGCCCCCCTCCCCCCCCCTCCCCTCCCCCCCCATAGAAGCCTCCCATTGGCTAGTCCAAGTCATGTGACCAAAAGGGGGGCATGGTCTGTCTATTATCTATATTATGCAAATGAGGGAGGGGTTCAGGTCACGTGACCAAGGGGGTGTGGTCTATTTTCCAAATAAAGAGCGCTTCCGGTCACGTGACCAAGGGGGTGTGGTCCTATTATGCAAATGAGGGGGTCACGTGATCCATTATTATGCAAATGAGGGAGTCACGTGACCAAATGGAAGCCTCTGATTGGCTGGTGATCAAAGGGGCGTAGTCTATTATGCAAATGAGGGGGTCACGTGATCAAGGGGGCCTGGCCTATTATGCAAATGAGGGGGTCACGTGACCAAATGGCGGCCTCTGATTGGCTGGTGATCAAGGGGGCGTGGCCTATTACGTAATTATGCAAATGAGGGGGCGTGGCCTATTACGTAATTATGCAAATGAGGGGGTCACGTGACCAAATGGAGGCCTCTGATTGGCTGCAGGTCGATTGAGTAATAAACAGTAGTTAACTATAGTCCCGTTCCGATACATACAATACTACTACCGCCCCCCCCCCCCCCATCTGGAGGTCTGGATACGGGCCTGGGTTGACACCGTCCTTAAAGGGTCACCACCCAGTCAACATTGCCTCATGGGGCCCATATGTGTTTTTTCCTGGGCAAGCTGTTCGCCCACCCTGGGTTTTGGTCCTTTTGGTCCATGGATACTAGTGGGTGCCTAGATGGGTCAGCCCAGATTCAAAGTGCCCAGTTCTTGCCCAGATCTAGCACACACTATAAAATCTATGATAAATCGTTATTTCTGGAGGGAAATCAGATGTCAGTATGTTTCGAAATATGTATAATGTATTCATGAAAAAAAAGTTTTAGTGGGCTGGCCCATTTGGGCTCCCACTGGTAGCCCTGGACAAAAAGGACCATAACCCAGATATGGGCAAGCCCAGCTGGCCCAAGTAAAACACACATGGGCCCCAGAGACCAATGCTGGCTGGGCAGGACGCCCCAGTTACAGCATGGCGGCCCTGTGAGATCCGGCCTGATTGGAGACCCGGCCCCTGGTCGCTGCCCCTGCCTCCAGCCGCGGTCAGCCCATGTCCTGCCAGGGGGATAGTCTGGGAGCAGGCTGCCATCCCTGCAAACAAAATCTCAAGTGGAAATCAGGCCATTCTTGAGTCTTTGACTTGTGATCCTCAGGAGAATTTCTGAAGTTCTGTGAACGTTTTGTGGCATACTGTGAAAGTACTTATATTCACGGGTGTAAATTTTCGCTGAGGTGGCAAAAAATACTAATTCGCTGGTATTTATTCCATACTGTAGTATCTAAGAATTTCGCGGATTTTCCATTTCCGTGAATATAGCGAAAATATATACCCAGCGAAATAAAGTACGACCACAGTATTCCCTGGAATTTATTGTTTTTTCAAGTTCTAACTTGTGTCATTCTCCCCCCCCCCCCCCCCGTCAGGAACGTTCAATTCGCGAGTTCATTTTGTGAATAGGACATCTTCACGATTCTTAAGAACATCTCGTGTCTTTCTTGTGTTATGATGACTTCCACAGATTCTCCCCAGTTGCGAACGCTCAATTCCTGAGTTCTGTTTGGGGTTATCCCACCAAATGAACATGTTATAACTTATTAATGTTTTCATATATACAGTAGCCATCGTCATCCCTTTCATTTAAATGAGAATCCGTTGCATGTGTATCCACCAATATATACGTACATTTCGCGACAACAAACTAGCGCACAGGACAGGGTTTGCTTCCAGCCCATAGCACAGCATTGGGTTGGAGGTCCGAGACTGCCTGCCTGTCTCCTGCCGCCATCGGGCTTCCATCCCATCCACTGCGCCTCTCTCTCTGTCTTCACCCCCCCCCCCCCTCGCCCACCCCTTCCCCACCCCACCCCTCACCCCTTTCACCCAACCCCTCAGCCGGCGGACGCCCCCACCTCGTCTGTTGTCGGCGGACGATCTACTTCCGGCTTAATCTGCCTGGTGCGCGCGCAGGCGGCGGGCTGGCGGCGGCAAGGCGGCGCGGCGTTAACCAAATAACGCGCCTCGCAATCAGATTCCGGACGCTGCACCCCGCCGCGCAAATCCCATCAGCCCCCGCTCCGTGGTAACTGGTTCCGGTCGCGTTTTGCAGCCGCCGCTGCCGCTGCTGGTGTAGAAGGGGTGGTCTGCAGTGGTGTAGGAGAAGGGAGGGGGGATCCCATCATATAGGGGGGGGGGGGGCACTGACAATGTTTGCCCCCCCCCCCAAAAAAAAAAAAATTGTCATTTTACCTTATAGACTGGTGACAAAAGGAGAAATTCTCCCACCAAGGGGCATTTTAAAGTACAAGCAGGCAAGATCACTTTTTGGGGTAATTTGGGTATGCTGGATCCGAATATCACACTTGCCAAGATCAAAAATGGCTCCTTCTATGTGAAAACTACAAAAACAAAATGGCTGCCATTAATTTTTGAGAAAACCTATGAAACCTATGTTATTTTATCATTCCTAGTCATGTCATGTCATCAAAAGAGACCAGACTGTCTGAAACACCTGCCAAGCTGGAACATCATTTCCTGAGAGTCTCAAAGCCAAAAATTCAAAATGGCTGCCACAGTTTTTTGAGAAAACCCCTAAAAATACATTATGAATCACTCCTGGTCATGTTGTACCTCAAATGAAAGGGATTTGCAAGCCTAGTCCACTCTAGGCCATTGCCGAGATAAACAGGGTTTTTGCAACATGAAACCCCTCCCCCCCCAAAAAAAATGGCCACAAGCAACTTTTGAGCACAGTTCATTTCAGTCCATTTCCAAGGAGGAAGGGCGTTTTTATATTAAAGCTTAAAAAAGGGGAAATCTGTTAGCCGCCACCCCACCCACCTTCCATCAATGGGTAAATAATTGCTTGCACACCCTTTTATGTATACCGTTAACCCTACCAATAAGACTAATCTATTTTGGAAACTTTTATTGCTATAAGCCAAATTCTTTTTCTCAAATTAGGGTTCCACTTATAGGTGGGGTTTTATTACATTAAATTTAAGAGAAAACTATTTTTAAACCCTTTTTTTTATAGGCTGCTTTTTTTTCTCAAGTTGGGGGTTTGGCTTATAAGTGGGGTTGTGCTCTAGCAGGGGTTTTACAGCAGTTATGCAGTCATTTTCACTGAAAACAGATGACATTTTTGTCCAGTTAAGGGGCACGTCCCACCACTAAATACTACGTACAAGGGTAGACATTAGTTTTTTCTGCTGTGGGCCAACTGTGCATATAGCCCAAAAGGTCACAAGTGTGACTATTTAGAGATAAGTAGTGACTGTCCTCACTCAAAAACTTCCTTTCTGTTTGGGAGCCCTCCTCGGAATCAAGTCCCTAGAACATCTGGACCCAATGGCAGGTCCTCAGGATTCAATTCCAAGTTCTAGGAGCCAGATAGATATCTATGCATGTCATCTTGAGGAAGTTTAGGGGATCTGAACTCTAGTCCTGGGGACCTGATAATGGGTCTTAGGGTCTTAGGGATCTCCATTTCAAAGGAGACCTCCTCCAGCTACACTAACTTCTCTTTGAGGGTTTCCCATCCTTCATCCAGATCATCCATCCTTTCCTTACCACACCCCTCTTCTTATTCCAGGGTTTTAACCCCTCTCACTGTGCCTCCACTCCTCTTCCAAAGGCTCCCAGCCCTCCTCCCTGGGCTCCTGACACTTCTTTACGTTTTCAATCTCTCCTGCCTTGGCTCTAAACGCTCCTCCCAGGGCCTCTTCCTGGGCCGCAACCCCTCATCTTCCGGGGCTTCCACCCACTCTTTTTCTGCTTCCAGCCCTCCCTTTGGCATCTTCTCCCACTACATTTCCTCTTCCCTTCCCCAAGCCCTGCTCTCCCCCCCCCCCCACTGCTCTATTCCTCTCCTTTCCCATTCTCCTGCCTCCTCCCAACACCTTCCCTCCCTTCCCTTTACCTCACCCTTTCCCATCTAACTACCATTGACTTCCCCTCTATAATTATGTCCAAGCCCTGGGAGGTGGGATGCGGGTACAGGAGCAGCATTGGAATCCCTGAGAAGGGCTTGGGTCCACAGGAGGAGGAGTAGGAGCCCTAGGAGGAGGGTCGGAGTCCCAGGGTGGGGGCACCAGAAGAGGGGTGGGATAGGGAAAGTTTTGGTGGCACAAGAGTAGAGATAGATACTCTAGATGAGCAATAAGGAAGGCTCAAGGAGAGGTCAGGGTTACTGGAGGAGGTCTCTTATGAAATGAATATGAGATCCCTAGGACTTGGTATCACTTCCCAAATAACCCAGATATGGGCTAATGCAGCTGGCCCAAGTAAAACACAAATGGGCCCCAGGGACCAATGCAGACTGGGTTGGATCCTGAGGATTTGCCATCAGGTTCCAAGGATTTGAATATGAGGAAGGAAAGTATGTGGTGGGAACAATCATTTTTCATAAATAGGCACACTACCATAATATCTCAGGCATAAGCTGTGGCTAGTACGCAAATCAGATCAGAAATGCGGCTTATAGGATCAGCCCAGGGTCGGGGTGTGGCTTATACTGGAGTTTTTGCCACTATAGTACATTACTAAAATCAGCACATTCACATCGCCAGTGCAGCTTATAGGATCAGCCTTAACTCAGGGTGCGGCTTATACATGAGTTAGGCTTGTACGCGAGGTTTTACAGTAGTGCTTGTTCATAGGCTTTTTGGGCTACTTGCATGGCTGGCCCACAGCTGGTAAAGTGTCTACCCCTGTATATAATATGTATTGGGAATACTCTAATCTTGATGGGATGTGCCCTTAACTGGGGAAGATGGGTAAAGAGACCCAGGAGCGATGAATAATGTATTTTTGAGGGTTTTCTCAAAAAAGGCTTTGAGACTCTTGGAAAATGATGTTTCAGCTTGGCAGGTGTCTCAGACAGTCTGGCCCCTAAAATTCCTTCATTTTGATGTATTACATGACTAAGAATGATGAATAACATAGGTTTCATAGGTTTTCTCAAAAATCAAAGGCAGCCATTTTGTTTTTGTAGTTTTCACATAGAAGGAGACATTTTTGAGCTTGGCAAGTGTGATATTCGGATTCAGCACACCCAAATTACCCCAAAAAGTGATCTTGCCTGCTTGTACTTTAAAATGCCCCTTGGGGGGATTTGAATGGTATTTATGAAGATTTTGTCCAGTCTATTACAATATACCATAGAACCTCGCGTATAAGCCGCGGCTAGTAAGCGAGTCAGACTCAGCTTTCTTTTGATACCAAACATGCCCATGTAGATGGCCCTAGACCCCTAAATTCGACATGGCGACATGGGCATTTCTTAAATTCGACATGCGACATGAGGCCTAGTGACATGCGACATGAGGCTTAAAAAGATAGTGACATGGGACATGGACAGTTCTTAAAATCGACATGGGACATGAGCATTTTTAAGCGACATAGACATGCGACATGGCCATTTCTTAAAATCGACATCCGACATGGGGACCCCCCCATCAAGGGCCCCATGTAGGGTACGGCTCATATAAGCGTTTTTATACGTTTATTATTACAGTACCAAATTAACAATTTTCAGACCCCCTGTACAACAACTATCTGTGTCATAACCGCTATCTGTGTCAAACACATATAGAGATTCACCATCCAACTGCTATCTGTGTCAAAAAAACGCTATCTGTAGTACCCATCCAACAGCTATCTGTGGTAACCAACGCTATCTGTAGTAACTTCTGTATCATTCTGCATAGGGACATCCAACAGCTATATGTGTCAAAAAACGCTATCTGTATCATACTAACAATAAGGTATATTGAACATGTCATACCCTTTATACCATAAACACATCCCTAGCAAGTAACTCACAAGTGCTGCATTCAAGCATCATGCTATAAAATGTATCAAAGGAAATACTATGCCATGTTATATTGGCCTACCCTAATGTCCTGCCCTCCAATTGACCTACATATGTGCTCTGATTACATATTGACTTATCAATTTTGACCTTTCCTGCATTGCCAGGATACCCTACCCTACCCAATGATGTGGTTGATACAGATAGCAGTTTTGTTACAGATAGCGGTTGATACAGCAACCGCTATCTGTGTCAAAGAGAAATCAGCTATTTTAATAAAAATTGACTTTTTCTCGATTGTCCACCCTTTTCTCACCAAGTGTACTTTTTGTGATTTCTTTTATGCTTTCCTTGCCAATTTGGCCATCTTCAGGAAAGTCTACTTCTTGGTGATTTCTCTCCTTTTCTTACCAAATTGGTCATTTGCAGGAAAATTGTTTTATTTTTGCTACGTTTTACATTTTTCTCGCCAAGTTAGTCATTTTTGAAAAAGAGAATTTTTCAAATCATTTTCAATTTTTCAAGTGAATTTAGCCATTTCCCTGAAAATGGACATTTTTTGCTATTTTCTATGTTTTTCTTGGTAAATTGGCCATTTTTACAATATTTTATTTTTCATGATTTTCAAAATCAAAAATAACTTCAAAACTACTTTTTAGAGTCCTAAACCTTCTAGGCATCTGTACCAAACTCCCTACACACCTAAAAAATGAATGTGCTACAAAATCACTACTATAACCCAATTTTGACACACTTAGTGTTAAGGGAAATACCAGATATGCTTGACACAGATAACACCTAGTTGATACACATATTTTGACACATATAGCGTTTTTTTGACACAGATAGCGGTTGGATGGTGAACCTCTATATGTGTTTGACACAGATAGCGGTTATGACACAGATAGTTGTTGTACACCCCCTGTACAACCACTATCTGTGTCATAACCGCTATATGTATTAATAACATATAGAGGTTGACCATCCAACCGCTATCTGTGTCAAAAAAACGCTATCTGTGTCAAATTATGTGTGTCAACAAGGTGTTATCTGTATCAAGTATATCTGGTATTCATCCTAACTCTAAGTGTGTCAAAATTTAAAAAGACGACCAATATTGCCAGAAAAGTGTAAAAAGTCTTGAAAATCCCAATTTCCCCAAAAATGACTGATTTGAACAGAAAAGCACATACAGAAAGGGTAAAAATTGTGAAAAGGAAATTTCCTGAAAATAACTAATTTTGCAAAAAAAAGTGTCAAAAAGTCAATTGATGTGCCTGACAATGCCGTCTTTTGTTATCAAATGTTAAAATAGCCAAAGTACTGCCTTAGATTTATTTTAAGCCTTGATACAGATAATGGTTCTCTATTAACCGCTATCTGTAGTAACACTGCTATCTGTATCAACCATACCATTAGGGAGGTTTCAGTAGCCAGGAAATGCAGGAAAGGTCATGTAAGATAAGGTAAAATATTAGTACAGCAAAGTATAGTGGCCATAGTACTCCCTTTGATACATTTTATAGCCTTGATACAGATAGCGGTTGCTCTACCAACCGCTATATGTAGTAACACCACTATCTGTATCGACCATGCCATTGAGTAAGGTATAGGTTAGACAGGCAATGCAGGAAAGTTTAGGTATGCTCAAGATACTCTCACAAAATTGATAGTGATCTTGAATCAAATGGAGTTTTATGAAAAAATGATTGAAGAAATATTGAAAACCACAAAAAAAGTCAAACAACCCCAAAAAATGCCTATTCAGTAAGAATAATGTAAAAGATGCAAAACATCAAAATTTGATGTCATATTTCACAATTTTCTTGTTTCGTTAATTTTTAGAACAATGTCAATATTTTACATTTTTCTAGCCGAATTGGCCATTTTGTTTGAAAATTTTGACTTTTTTGCATATCTCGCCATTTTTCCTGCTTTGTTGGTACTTGTATTAAGGAAAATTGACTTTTCAAGATTTTTGACAATTTCTTCCATTTGGCTAAATTTAAATTAAACTTTAATTCAAATTTCCCCAGAATGGCTACTTTAGGGAGAAAAATGTCACGTTTAGGAGTTAGGAGTCAATAACAGTATATTGTACCACTATTGACAGTTTGAAATGTCAATTGCAAGATCTTAGTGCATCAGGGGGGGAAATAATTATGATTTCTTAACTTTATACCACATGATACAGATAGCGTTTTTTGACACAGATAGTGGTTGGATGTCCCTATACACACTGTCAGAGAATTTGTTACAGATAGCGTTAGTTACTAAAGATAGCGGTTGGATGGGTACTACAGATAACGGTTTCTTGACACAGATAGCGGTTGCATGGTCAACCTCTATATGTTATTAACACAGATAGCGGTTATGACACAGATAGTTGTTGTACACCCCTTGCATCTGTCAAAGTTAGGGCTGCGGCTTATAGGCGAGTTAGGCTTATACGCGAGGTTTTACGGTACTACACATAATTCTCAAACCTTACCTCTCCTACTTGCGGGAAATTGAGGCATTGAATACGACTCAAACATTACTTTTCTATACTATTCCATTATAAGTGTGTACATGTGCCATCATGCATAAAAGCTGACACTTAAATCTGGTTGGAGTGGGCCCCCCTCCCCCCACCCCCATAAAGATTTGCTCTGGTCTGCGTCCCACTTCAACCCTTGCTCTGCCGTTAGAGAGACAGTATTGGCTCCCCCCCCCCCCCCCAAAAAAAAAAGAAGATAAAATGGAATAAAATAAGATAGATAAATCGGTAAATATATGAATAAAGCATCTTGTGCCTGAAGAAGGGATATGAATGTCCCGAAACGTCGCAACTTAAAGATCACTCAACAAAAACTACAAAAGAAAATCCTGAACATGTTTTTCAACTTTTTAGACTTCATTGAAAATCGAAAACAGGATTCCTGGTGGGGTCCAGGAACATTAATACAGCACGATTTTTCCAAGGATACTGATAAGAGTACTGATAAGGCGTCGAGGTGGCGGTATTAAAAATGGTCCCAATTTTTTCTAAACGTTCCCCACGTCCCTACCATCTGGAGACCCGGGCTGTGTGCCTGGGCAAGGGCGGATTTAGGCATACTAGTACCCGGGCCAAAAAAATAGGTTTGTTTCCAGTTACCCGACCGGGTCTACCCAAGCAGGATTGGCGATTTTTTTTTGATTTTTTTTTTGGCTACATGCCGTTTTTTACAGCTTGTAAATCAGACAATTATTAAGGATTTTAGAGCAAAAATTCTAATATCATCAGTTTCCCCCCCAAAAATTGGATGACCAAAATATTTTATGCACCATTACATTTTTCATCTCATTTGCTACATGCCCGTTTTACCCGGGGGGGGGGCACTGACTCTTTGATGCTGACTACCCACTGCCGCCCTACAGGCCCCGTTTTTCACACTGAGGAGTCCTGGCAGTGTTCTGACCGCCCCTCCTTTTCAAGTAGAGGGAAGATGTGCATAGTGACCGCCCCCTATTATGGAGAAAGTGAGGTTTGAGGTTCAGACAGAGCAATGGTAAACTCACCAATCAAAACTGCATACTTGCCAATTAGCACTGCAAACTTAACAATTCACCCTTTCTAACAATCAGACATGGTTTTCTGATTAATTAGTGCTGTGTAAGCTCAATAAACCATCATCCAGAAAGCCTTATGCCCTAATTCCCAATGGGATTAGGGGTGACCACCCTTCCCTTCTAACCTGGGATTGGAATGACCGCCCCTCCTTTTTAGCCCTACTGACATTTGACCGCCACCGCTCCGGAAAGTCGTGCTGCAGTCGGTACCCAAATCATATCTCAGTGCCCCCCCTTCCCCCGGGCCGTTGTATGTTCCGTCGGTAGAATTGTAAAAAAAAAAAAAAAAAAATTAAAATCGTGGCACGATGTTCCAGGTACTTAGGCCCTACATGTTTGGTTGCCGCCCCCCCCCCCCTTAAGGACATGCATAGGATTATTTTGGGGTTTTCTTCCAAAAAAATCTGAAACTAAATCGAGCTACTTACAGGCCTTCTGGGAAAGAAACCCCCCCAAAAAAAGTCTGACCGGCCGGGTCTATGCTCTAGGGGCATGTTACTGGAAACAAACCCTCTTTTTTTTGGGCCCCATTTGCAAATTGGACCGGTGGAAGCTCAGTAGAGGTCCAGTGGCGGCCCAGTGGGGACCCAGTGGAGGCACAGTGGAGGCCCAGTGGAGGCCCAGTGGATGCCTAATGGAGGCCAAGTTAATGCCCAGTGAACACCCAGTGGAGATCCAGTGTAGGCCAGGTGGAGACCCAGTGGAGGCCCAATGGAGGCCAAGTGGAGGCCCAGTGGATGTCCGGTGGAGGCCAAATGGAGGCCAAGTGGAGGCCCGGTGGATGTCCGGTGGAGGCCAAATGGAGGCCCAGTCAAGGTCCATTAGAGGCCCAGTCGAGGCCTGGTGGATGCCCAGTGGATGCCCAATGGAGGCCCAATAGATGCCCAGTGGACACCAAGTTGAGGCCCGATGAAGGCCCAATGGAAGCCCAGTGGAGGCCCAGTGGAGGCCCAGTGGAGGCCCGGTGGGGGCCCAGTGAAGGCCCAGCGGAGGCCCAGCGGAGGCCCAGTGGAGGCCCAGTGGAGGCCCAGTGGAGGCCCAGTGGAGGCCCACTGGAGGCCCACTGGAGGCCCAGTCGAGGCCCAGTCGAGGCCTAATGGAGGCCTAATGGAGGCCTAATGGAGGCCCAGTAGAGACCCAATGGAGGCCCGGTGCAGGCAAGGTGGGGCCCGGTAGAGGCCAAGTGGAGGCCCAGTGGAGGCTCAGTGGAGGCCCAGTGGGGGCCCAGTCGAGGCCCACTGGAGGCCCAGTCGAGGCCCAGTCGAGGCCCAGTCGAGGCCAAGTGGAGGCCCAGTGGAGGCCAGTGGAGGCCCACTGGAGGCACAGTGGAGGCCCAGTGGAGGCCCGATGGGGCCCAGTGAAGGCCCAGTGGAGGCCCGTGTAGGCCAGGTGGAGATCCAGTGTAGGCCAGGTGGAGACCCAGTGGAGGCCCAATGGAGGCCAAGTGGAGGCCCAGTGGATGTCCGGTGGAGGCCAAATGGAGGCCAAGTGGAGGCCCGGTGGATGTCCGGTGGAGGCCAAATGGAGGCCCAGTCAAGGTCCATTAGAGGCCCAGTCGAGGCCTGGTGGATGCCCAGTGGATGCCCAATGGAGGCCCAATAGATGCCCAGTGGACACCAAGTTGAGGCCCGATGAAGGCCCAATGGAAGCCCAGTGGAGGCCCAGTGGAGGCCCAGTGGAGGCCCGGTGGGGGCCCAGTGAAGGCCCAGCGGAGGCCCAGCGGAGGCCCAGTGGAGGCCCAGTGGAGGCCCACTGGAGGCCCACTGGAGGCCCACTGGAGGCCCAGTCGAGGCCCAGTCGAGGCCTAATGGAGGCCTTATGGAGGCCTAATGGAGGCCCAGTAGAGACCCAATGGAGGCCCGGTGCAGGCAAGGTGGGGCCCGGTAGAGGCCAAGTGGAGGCCCAGTGGAGGCTCAGTGGAGGCCCAGTGGGGGCCCAGTGAAGGCCAAGTGGAGGCCCGGCAGAGGCCCAGTGGAGGCCCAGCGGAGGCCCAGTGGAGGCCCAGTGGAGGCCCAGTGGGGGCCCAGTGAAGGCCCAGTGGAGGCCCGGCGGAGGCCCAGTGGATGCCAAGTGGAGGCCCAGTGGAGGCCCAGTCGAGGCCAGTCGAGGCCCAGTCGAGGCCCACTGGAGGCCCAGTCGAGGCCCAGTCGAGGCCCAGTCGAGGCCAAGTGGAGGCCCAGTGGAGGCCAGTGGAGGCCCACTGGAGGCCCAGTGGAGGCCCAGTGGAGGCCCGGTGGGGCCCAGTGAAGGCCCAGTGGAGGCCCGGCGGAGGCCCAGTGGAGGCCCAGTGGAGGCCCAGTGGAGGCCAAGTGGAGGCCCAGTGGAGGCCAGTGGAGGCCCACTGGAGGCCCAGTCGAGGCCTAATGGAGGCCTAATGGAGGCCTAATGGAGGCCCAGTAGAGACCCAATGGAGGCCCGGTGCAGGCAAGGGGGGGCAGGTAGAGGCCAAGTGGAGGCCCAGTGGAGGCCCACTGGAGGCCCAGTGGAGGCCCAGTGGAGGCCCAGTGGGGGCCCAGTGAAGGCCCAGTGGAGGCCCGGCGGAGGCCCAGTGGAGGCCCAGTGGAGGCCAAGTGGAGGCCCAGTGGAGGCCCAGTGGAGGCCCACTGGAGGCCCACTGGAGGCCCAGTCGAGGCCCAGTCGAGGCCTAATGGAGGCCTAATGGAGGCCTAATGGAGGCCCAGTAGAGACCCAATGGAGGCCCGTTGCAGGCAAGGGGGGGCCCGGTAGAGGCCAAGTGGAGGCCCAGTGGAGGCTCAGTGGAGGCCCAGTGGAGGCCCAGTGGAGGCCCAGTGGAGACCCAGTGGAGGCCTAATGGAGCCCAGTGGAGGCCCAGTGGAGGCCCAGTGGAGGCCCAGTGGAGGCCCAGTGGAGACCCAGTGGAGGCCTAATGGAGCCCATTGGAGGCCCAGTTGAGGCCCAGTGGAGGCCTAGTGGAGGCCCAGTGGAGGCCCAGTGGAGGCCCAGTGGAGGCCCAGTGGAAGCCCAGTGGAGGCCCAGTGGAGGCCCAGTGAAGGCCAGGTGGGGGCCCAGTGGAGGCCCAGTGGAGGCCCAGTGCATGCCCAGTGGAGGCCCGGTGGAGGCCCAGTGGAGGCCCAGTGGAGGCCCAGTGGAGGCCCAGTGGAGGCCCGGTGGAGGCCCAGTGGAGGCCCAGTGCTGGCTAGGCATGGCTGACGGCGGATGATTAAGTCCTGTTGGTGGTTGTTATCCCTTTATGTCCCGCCTAGGTCTTTAATGCACCATGTTTTTTTTATATCGGCATGAATGAAGTGCTTGTGGCTAACTCGCCCATAGCTGCTGCATTCACCCAGCATGATACACTCTCACAGGGAGTGAGCATGATGCATGAATGCAAAGCTGACCAGTACACACACCAGAGCTGCATCCATGCATCATGAGGACATAGGGCATGATGCATTAAAGCCCTCTGCGGCTCTTAAAGGTTAACCCTTTAAGGACAGCATAATGCCTTAATGCCTTAATGCATCATGCCCTTGGTCATGATGATGCATGAATACAGCCCTGGCAAGTAACTCGCCAGTGCTGCATTCAAGCATCATGCTGACCCTATGCCATTGAGACAATCCCAAAGGTTCCGCATGATGCACCAATGTAGCACCGGCGAGTTACTCGCTAGGGCTGCATTGGTGCATCATGACTACAAATGTCATCTTTTAGCGACATGCGTCCTTAGAGGGTTAACGGAGCATGAGCAGCTACGGGAGCGGCTCATCCTCCCTCGGGGAGCGGCCATTATTTAACAACGGGGGAGGAAGGACATTATTTAACAACGGGGGAGGAAGGACATTATTGAACAACAGAGAGGGAGGCCAAAGGGGCTCTGACCCCTCTATACATGTAAGTGTCCCATCCTAGACAATTTAGGTTGGAGCAAAACTGATCTGGTTGTAGAGGGATATGGTGTGTGAAGGGGTGGGGTGTTTTTTTTTCTAATGATTTTTTTAAGCAAAAATATCTGTACTGTACTGTGTGAACGTATATATTTTCACAAAATGCATTTTCAAGAGTATTTAAATTCGCGATTTAAGACCCTGTTTTAGCCTAAATGGACAAGGGGCAAGGAATGGCAGGGGGTTGGCGACAAGGGACAAGACCACTTCTTAAAATCGACAAGGGACAAGACCCATTTCTTAGGATCTACAAGGGACATTGGCCTTTCTTAAATTCAACAAGTGACACAGGTACCGGTACCCCCCATTTAGGGCCCTTAATACCCCTTCCCACTCTTGTTGAATAACCCCCCCCCCCCTGAGTTGAGTAATGGCCAGTCCCTCCCTCCCTCTCTTATTATATAACCCCCCCCCCCCCCATGTTCACTAATGGCCAGTCCTTGGTTGAGCTGCTCCCACGTCCAGTTTTAATACACACGGCTCCCTCCCCCCATGTTGACTAATGGCCAGTCCCTGGTTGAGCTGCTCAGGGGCTGCTCCCACGTCCAGTTTTAATACACACGCCCCCCCCCATGTTGACTAATGGCCAGTCCCTGGTTGAGCCGCTCCTCCCCCCCATGTTGCCTAATGGCCAGGCCCTGGTTGAGCCGCTCAGGGGCTGCTCCCACGTCCAGTTTTAATACACACGCCCCCCCCCCATGTTGCCTAATGGCCAGTCCCTGGTTGAGCCGCTCAGGGGCTGCTCCCACGTCCAGTTTTAATACACACGCCCCCCCCCCCATGTTGACTAATGGCCAGTCCCTGGTTGAGCCGCTCCTCCCCCCCATGTTGCCTAATGGCCAGGCCCTGGTTGAGCCGCTCAGGGGCTGCTCCCACGTCCAGTTTTAATACACACGCCCCCCCCCATGTTGCCTAATGGCCAGTCCCTGGTTGAGCCGCTCAGGGGCTGCTCCCACGTCCAGTTCTAATACACACGCCCCCCCCCCCCCCCCCCATGTTGACTAATGGCCAGTCCCTGGTTGAGCCGCTCAGGGGCTGCTGCCACGTCCAGTTTTAATACACACGCCCCCCCCCCCCCATGTTGACTAATGGCCAGTCCCTAGTTGAGCTGCTGCCACGTCCAGGTTTAATACACACGGCTCCCCCCCCATGTTGACTAATGGCCAGTCCTTGGTTGAGCTGCTGCCACGTCCAGGTTTAATACACACGGCTCCCCCCCCATGTTGACTAATGGCCAGTCCTTGGTTGAGCTGCTGCCACGTCCAGTTTTAATACACACGGCTCCCCCCCCATGTTGACTAATGGCCAGTCCTTGGTTGAGCTGCTGCCACGTCCAGGTTTAATACACACGGCTCCCCCCCCCCCCATGTTGACTAATGGCCAGTCCTTGGTTGAGCTGCTGCCACGTCCAGTTTTAATACACACGGCTCCCCCCCCCCCCCCCCCCCCCGGGCGGCCGCACACCCAGCCGCGGAGGCTGCGCCGACCGACCACCCTTTTTAAAAGTCCTTCTTTTTTCGCTCCGCAGCTTCTTCCCATCGTCCTCCTCCCCCTCCCTACCGCCCACCACCACTCACTGACGTCGCCGCCACCGACGCCCCCAAAAAAATATCCATGAAAATATACCTTTTTGGCCACCGTGGCGAGTTGCCATGGTAACCAGCACGCACAGGCCCGCTGTGGGAGGCGGGAGGAGATAAAACCGGGGCCAGTTTTTGCCGCCCAGGTTGTTGTAAATAGGGCCTGGATGCGGCAGGGCTGGTTGGGTGGAGGCTGGTTGTAAGAGGTGGTGGTCGTGGGGCAGTAGCCTGCCACCTGCCACCCCACCACTGCTTCCCCTGCCACCCCCTGTTCACTGTATGATGCTGCCTGCCCTGTCTCTAACTGCTTTACTCGCCACCCCATAGTGCCCCTGCCACCCAATACTGTCCCTGCCACACCCTATATACTGCATGATGCTGTCTCCCACTGCCACCCTACTACCCCTTACTACCCAGCTAACTACCTAGTCACCTGCCAGCCCTCCTGCCCTATGTTGTACCTGTATTGCCCCTGCCACCCCAGTCTCTCACTGATTTACTCTTCTTCATCCTGCTACCCCATATTACCCCTGCTTCCTGCCTCTGCCAATCTCTAGTCCTCTGTCATTGTCTTGATCCATCCTGCTACCTCATATTGCCCCTGCCACCCAACTACTGCATGATACTGCCTGCCCTGCCACTCGACTACTGCCCCTGCCACCCTACTACTGCCACCCCACTACTGCCCCTGCCACCCTACTACTGCCACCCTACTACTGCCACCCTACTACTGCCCCTGCCACCCTACTACTGCCACCCTACTACTGTCCCTGCCACCCCACTACTGCCCCTGCCACCCTACTACTGCCACCCTACTACTGCCACCCTACTACTGCCACCCTACTACTGTCACCCTACTACTGCCCCTGCCACCCTACTACTGCCACCCTACTACTGTCCCTGCCACCCCACTACTGCCCCTGCCACCCCACTACTGCCCCTGCCACCCTACTACTGCCACCCTACTACTGTCCCTGCCACCCCACTACTGCCCCTACCACCCCACTACTGCCATCCCACTACTGCCACCCCACTACTGCCACCCCACTACTGCCCCTGCCCCCCTACTACTGCCCCTACCACCCCACTACTGCCCCTGCCCCCCCACTACTGCCCCTACCACCCCACTACTGCCACCCCACTACTGCCCCTACCACCCCACTACTGCCCCTGCCCCCCCACTACTGCCCCTACCCCCCCCACTACTGCCACCCCACTACTGCCCCTGCCCCCCCACTACTGCCCCTACCACCCCACTACTGCCACCCCACTACTGCCCCTGCCACCCCACTACTGCCCCTACCACCCCACTACTGCCCCTGCCCCCCCACTACTGCCCCTACCACCCCACTACTGCCACCCCACTACTGCCCCTACCACCCCACTACTACCACCCCACTACTGCCCCTACCACCCCACTACTACCACCCCACTACTGCCCTGCCACCCCACTACTGCCACCCCACTACTGCCCCTACCACCCCACTACTGCCACCCCACTACTGCCCCTACCACCCCACTACTGCCCCTGCCCCCCCCCACTACTGCCCCTACCACCCCACTACTGCCCCTACCACCCCACTACTGCCCCTACCACCCCACTACTGCCCCTGCCACCCTTCCATAGGGACAACATTTATGGTCTTATCTATTACCCCCTCTAAACATATCTGTGAAAATATTTTTATAGCACAGTTATGACATTATATTCCTGAAGAAAAGGAGCTGCTCAGTGCATTTCCTCAACCTGTCCCACAACCTGTCACCAAACTGCCCCCACACCCCTACAGGGGTAATTAAGACACCCTCCTCTTTGAAGAAGATAAGAGAGGTGCCGACCTCTGGCTGCCGATATTTATGGCTTAGGGAACATTCACAAATGACGTCACCTTTTTTGGGGTCATTTTCATGAAGCAAATTATCTGAGGAAATAAGTCCAGATATAATGAAACATACAAGACCAGTTACTGGGCTTCTGTCTGAGGAGGTGAGGGATTTGAAGTAGTAAATGTTGGAGGAAGTAAGGGTCGACTGTATTATAACCTGGTGCAAGTGCAAAAACAGCACCCAGAAAGAAATCAGGGAGACATATTTCTAGATGGATTATGTCATAGTACACTATATTTTATTAATGTATCACTATGAAATAAAAGACAAAGATCATTGTGACCTAGTTATAATCCATCTCTAATGATCCCAAATCGACCGAAGGGGGTGGTCATTTTTTAACAACAGGGGGGGTTGGTGGATTGGGGGGGGGGCAAAAAAATTTGGACCCCTCTTGAGGGGGGGACCAAAAAAATTGCACCCCTTTTTAGCGAAAAAGCCCGCGCGTTATTATAGCTCAAAGGGGTCGGCCGCCCTCAATTTCAACTTGCCTGAGGGGGGGACCAAAACAATTTCGACTCCTCCAGTCGGGGGGACCGAAAAAATGTCGACCCGTTCGTGCAAAAATCCACCAACCCCCCCCCCCCCCTTTTTTTTTAAAATGACCACTCCCTAAGCAGGGATTCACTTATACCGGGCCCATGTAGCGGGAACGCAGGGGTAGTGGGGTGTGCTCAGGATCCAGGCTACCCCAAGGTTGACTTTGTGTTTCAAAGACCAACCTCCTATTATTGTCACATTTTAAGCTAATTAGAAAATGGCACTAATTCACTGCAGACCGAGTGACCTACTTGACCTGACCTGACGGCACCCAGTCTCGGACTCCCAGCCCTATACTAATGTATGGGCTGGGAGCAGGGCTGCATTTCACATTTGCGCCAGTCTGGTGGCGCAAATGATGTGTATTGGTCAATACACATCAAACTACAGACAGATTCTCATCTAAATCAAAAGGGTAATTAAAGTTGGTGTCTGCTACTGTGTAATTAACACCTAGAATTGACAGAGGCAATGTTAATGTGTATTCAGGTAGGATGGCTGCCTGCTCCCAGGCTATCCAATTTGTAGGATAGACGCTGGCCGAGGCTGGACGGCACCGGTCTCCAGCCCTCATTGCCCTTCTACCTGTCTGACCACCAGCACTGCCCGCAGTGAGGGACACCAGGTGAGGGACCTGCTGAGTCCACCTGCACCTGGGCTGTTTTCCTGGCGACCTGGCGACCTGGTACAATAATTTAAGTGACCTGGCGACTTTTGGACAAACTTGTTTTTAGGGTCTAAAAAAACCCGGCTTTACGACCTGGAGCCCTTAATTTCGGCGACTTTCCGACCTGAGGGGGACCCCTCTGCACCCCCACAACTGCCTGGAGAGAGGGACCTGCTGAATTCACCCTACCAGAGTTGTGCCCCGCACTGAAAAAGTAAACTCGTCTCCAGACTCGTCGAAGTGACTGTCATAAAATAAACGAGTCAAAAGTTGTCTAACCTATCAGGTTACCATCCCACAAATAGAATCTGGAGCTGGCAAATGTCGGGTTTTGGGCCGGCACATACCAAGTGGGTCTTCTATCTCCAGGTAGACGACCCGCTTCCTTGTCACTTAGACGAGTTTTTGACTCGTTTATTTTATGACCGTCACTTTGAAGAGTCTGGAGACAAGTTTATTTTTTGAGTGCGGCCCCACGATTCCGTGAACAGGCCAACTCTGCTGCACTCAACAGCTGCTACACATAGAAGGAGGAGACACAGGGTTTGAAAAGATTTTAGGTGTGTTATACTTTGTCGGTGATTTTCCCCGTACCTTTTCTGTCGAGATTTTCTTAAGAAATCTCTTAGAGTTTGAGATGACTCGGGTTCCAATTTAATGGGACACCATTAGTGGGTCATCCCGGCGTGGGGATTGGTCACCTTGGTCTATTGGAATGTAGTGTTGGGAGGAACAACGCCTCGTCCATATTCTCATGTGTTATACTCTGCCACAAACCTTCAAACATGTTGCCTGAACTGACCATTGATCCCCCATTGATTGGTCAGACAGACCCCCCCCCTCCGTGCCGCCCAGTGTGAGTCATCCTCCTCCTGTTAGGCCACCTTCTTTGATAACTTGGATTACGGGCACTAAGAGCAAATATTTTGGGGGGCGGGAGGGGAAAAAAAGGTGCCCCTCTGTACTGAATTTTCCAGGGGGGGGGGAGCATGCAAAAGTCTACTTTTGGCTATCAAATGAAAGTATATTGAGAAATATTCCCAAATATTCCCAATTTTGAAAGCCTAATTCTAAGTCAGCATGTTCCTTTTTTTTTGGAGCTAAAATTCTGAAAAATTCCCAAAACTTTTTTTTTAAACTTTTATTTTTTTTGCAAAATGCCTGACTTCCCATCAGCGGATCCGTAATCAAAGTTATCAGACTAAAACGGCCTTACATTGTATGTCTATGATTGCACCTCCAAGAGGCATTGGCCCTAATTGGGGAGTGTTCAGATATCCCGGCGCCGCACTTTATCTCTTCCTTGACACCTTCATCGTCAGTATAGGGTCTTATCTTTCTATCTTTCCAATGTCATCGTTTTTCAAGAAATAGGGGTTGTTTTTCATGGAAAATTTCGTGAAGATGTTTTCTTTAATGAGAGTTTGCAGAATTTTATAAAAGGTAGGCCTACCTATAGTCAATTTGGAATCGACTGTACGAATGTACAGTCAATGATAGACCCTACTCTAATCACTGGGGTCCTGCTAATTGCCAAGCCTAGTATGAACAGAAGGTTTGTCTTATAAACCACTGGTATACTATCATATCATCAACAAACAGGCACATAGCTGAGTGAATATGGAAAGTTAAGTGTCTAGAGATAAGAACGGAACCTTCTTTTGCCCTGTAAACCCTTTGGTTTGTCTGTAATGAGGTCCTGTAGTTCACCCACAGTCAAAACATGGGGATCTCTCACCAGCCCAGTATGGCAATACTGGGCTGGCTCGCTAGCTAGCCTACCTAGAACAGTCTAGAGTTTTGGACATGTATATGTAGGCCTACAAATGATACAATGGGATGGAAATTAAAATTAAATGATATTAGATCATCTAGATGACTCCCCCCCTCCCCCGCCGGCGGATCGAAAATGGGGGCGCATAGGGCGGCCTTTGAAGAATAGGAACGTCCTGGGCTTTTGGCTGAAAAAAAGTGAAATTGGGGATTACTGTGGGAATGTTCACAAATGACGTCACTGGCTAAGGGAGTGAGTGCTCAAGTCGGTAACATCGAAACAAAGTAACAGTTTATTTGTTAATAGTTGTACCGGGGATCGATCATTGGCACCTCCTTCCCAAATCTCCAAGAGGCATTGGGGAATGTCCACAAATGAAGTCGCGGGCTAAGGTAGTGGTCATTCTTTAACAACAGCACTGAAAACCCAGGCTCATGCGAAGGTACTCACTACAGAGGACTTGGGGTGATCATGCCCTTTGATTATTATGGAAAAGTGATCATTTTGAGGACATAATTTTGCCACTAGAGGGACCTATTACACTGTACAACAAATTTTCAAAAATTGAAAAAAAACGGGACCAGACTCAATTATTCTTATTATTTTGACCTGGGGAACTCAAAAATAGCACTCAAAATTGTGTGGTAAGTCTCAGTTTTCAGATATTCACATGGTCTTATTTGTATACCCAGTTAGAGCTTATATATACACTATTTGTTCAAAAAGTAGGAAAATGCTTCTTTTCATGTAAAACTCATTTTTAACTAGTTACATTATTAATATATTACTGATCTGTTATAGAAATAAATATTCTTTGTGAATAAATAGGTCCAAAATAACACTTTGAAACATATAACTAGTGCTTAAAAAGGTCGCTTTGTCTTCCTATTGTATTCCCCATAAGGACCACCTCTGACCATATTCCAGCAATGTACCTGGCTAATGTTTCATGTAAAATTAGGTTTGATGGTCAAATATCCTCATACAAGGATACCTTTTAGTAGAAAATTGGTTCTGAAAGGAATTTGCAAGGCCTGTTTTGAGGTTTGCGATATTGATGACATTTCCAATATTCTAGAGCCAATATCCAACATTTTGACTGTGTCAATGGCTACCATGGTAGCCAGAAACTGGCCTTTGTACCATTTCTGTCTATAAAAACCATTATAGATATAGAATTTTAATCCTAAAGATGTAACACCAATGATCTATCATTGTATTCTGCATAAAGGGTTATCCAAGCAAATTTCTGTCTATTTATTACTCTTTTGGGGATTCCGGCACTGGTGGGGGCTAAAAACAGTAATAATAGCTTCCCTGAAGGTACCTCTTTTCAGAACGGGTCACAATCCTGATCTTAGTAGCTTAAAAAAATGTTATATTGCTTTAGGATGAATCTATATATTTTATGGTATTTTTCAATTAATATCGGTAAAATATCACTAATTTAGCTTCATAACAGTGTAGAATCCTGTTTTTTACGGTATGTTACCACTAAATGTGCTTCAGAGTCATGTTATCTCTGCCAGGCAAACAAAATTGACAATTTTTTATGAATGCTGTCCCTGCTGTATATTGGTCGGACCATATATTCAGTAGTAGACCGACAAATAATCATGGTTGGAATATCTTGAAACTGAGACTTATGAGGCATTTTTTACCATCATTTTTGGATTCAGTGACCTCAAATTAGTCTAGTCAGGTAGGTCTTCCCCCGTTTTTTTTTCGTCGTTGCACAGTGTTATACAACAATGTAAGATATAGCCCCTGCTCCATGTGATCTATTGATTAAACCCTTTAGTAATATTGGTCATACATGTTTACAAGTTAGAGGATATATGGAGACAATAATCACAGTTTAAAATCAAGTGATTTTATTGAATATTAGGTCAGAATTTTCTAAACTATAATATCTATACACAAAGACACAATTTATGTGTCTGAAACCAAAGTTAGAAGTGTGAAGATTGACAGCCATCAGTTATACATATCTGTTTTACATGGCTTTTTATGAGGACTGAAACATACTCTCAAAAAAGGCCCGACGATTGGAGTTGATGATCAGGGGGTTAATTATAATAATATTGGTAGATAAAATTTGATAACGAAAATTTGAAAGTAATGGTAAAACTTATTCATTAGATATTGTACATGAATAACCTCAATTTTCACTGACCATCAAGGGTATGTGTCCGACTCGTGGTGATTCTACCCCAGCCTGTACCGTGACGCAGGGGCGGACCCAGGAATTTGAAAAGGGGGGGGGGGGGTCCACCAAATACCAAAGTACCAAAAAGTGACGCGCCGCGATTCGTGGCAGATCAAATTATCATTAAAATTTTCAAAAAAATTTCCAAAAGGGGGGGGGTCCTGACCCCCAGAACCCCCCCCCCCCCTCTGGATCCGCCCTTGCGGCGTGCACCCCCACCCCCCTGCCCAGCTCCCTGTGCCCAGTAGTCGAGTCTCCTGCTGGCTTTTCTTACGTTACTGAAAAGGCAGATATTTTTGCAGGTAAGATTTTTCGCTGATTTCCCCAAGAATAGAATTTCGTGTGTACGTGCATCTGAATTTGCCGATTTCTGAAAGTTGGCACTGTAGTTCAATACTGTAAAAACATTCGCGCTGCACATGTTTTCGCTGATTTTTCGGGAAATAAAATAAGTTGACAGTATTCGCCCCCACCCCCCTCCCTGCTCGCAGCTCCACCTGATTTTGAAATACGCAAAGTTGAACCGAGCGAAATGTTTGTCCAATATAGCTAAAGATAATATGTAACTACCATTTTTCAAGATCCATGAATCTAAATCCGTGCAAAACTTATTTCAGAGCAAATCCGTGAAAATTTATCCTAGTGGAAATATCTACGTTGAGAGTATTCTCCTCCCCCCCCCCCCCACCCCCACCCACGACACACCACCATCTCCCGCCACTGCCCCCCCCCCCCCCCCCCCCTGCTGTCTCCCACTGTCCGCCACCCCCATGGCGGCTGCCCGTCACACTGCGCGCTGATAAATCTCCGTTTACGTGCAGCTGCCGCCACGTTTTACATCGACCCGCGCGGGGCCGAATCCCGCGTCTCTGCTGCGTCTCTGCCGCGTCTCCCGCGCGCCCCGTTACCATGGAGACGACCACACAGCCCGCGCCTCATCTATTTCGTATAGAGGTTCCGGCCGCCGCCCCGCCCGTCTTCTAGCCCTCTAAGCACAACATGGCGCTTAACCCTTTAAGGATGGCATGTCGTCATTTGACGTCACGATGCACCAATACGCGGCTGCATTGGTGCATTATACCGAGCCTTCAGGAGTGTCTCAACCCTGTCGGGTTGGCATGATGCCCAGTGGGCATGATAAAAGTGCAGCACTGGTGAGTTACTCGCCAGGGCTGCATGCATGTATATATTATGATGATGACCAAGAGCATGATGCATTAATGCATTATGCCATCCTTAAAGGGTTAAATAACCCTTTCAGGGCAGCATGTCGCTAAAAGATGACATTTGATGCATTGTGCAAAATGATGACTCTTCAAGAGGGTCTAAACTCCATAAGATGCTTGAATCCGGGGCTTGAATGCACCTCTGTACATCTCTGGGGAATGCATTCATGCATCATGATGATCAAGGGCATGATGCATTCATCCTTAAAGGGTTCACGTGAGGTGCCCTTTGTCGTCATGATGCATGAATGCAGCTCTGGTGAGTAACTCACCAGTGCTGCATTCAAGCATCATGTCGATGGGATTGGGACACTCCCAAAAGGTCGGCATGATGCACTTCTGCAGTACCAGCCAGTTTAACTTGCCAGGCCTGCATTGGCGGATCATAAGGACAAATGTCATCTTTTAGTGACATGCCGTCATGACAGGGTTAAAGTTTGGGCTAGTACCGCGGCTACACACCAGGGGGACACGTCTGTAGCCGGACGGGGGTCACGTGGTGTGGTACGTGGGGACGAGATGTCAGGCGAGATCAGCGTGACCAGAACTCACCCGGGGAGCGCCGATACCGGAAGTAGAGGCTGCGCGTGCGTATGGGCATGCGCAGTTGTCGACATCCGTGCTGCTGCAGTGCCCTGCACTCTCCGGTAGATGTTCTGTGGGGACTTGCTGCTGGAAGTCCTACAAGATGTGGATGGAGAGTGAGACTGCAGTAATAATGCCGCCATATTGCTGAAGGTCGGGAACCAGTGACAGCAGTTAGGGGAACGTTCACAAATGACGCCACTGAGGGGAGGTGCAGAGGAGTCTTTGTGCTTTGTTGCATAGGTTTCGTCTTTACATTTACCGGTACCAATTTATTGTCCAGGATGTATTTAAAGAAAATGGGTTTGCTTGCAAACCTTTACTAAAATAGTGCTAGACTAAATATTTTTCAGAATTTTAGAAAATATTGGACTCCAATCTTTTATTGTCTCTGGTGATATGTTGTCATGCCAATGATTCAGTGTCATCCACAGTTTGGTATCTTGGCCTCATCAGGTGTAATCTAGGGGTGGAATAACTATGTTTTGAGATTATTTTCTTTTGTTCAGAAAATAATTATTGTGACCTTTGTTTGGAACAATTTCAAACTGTTGACATTGTATTTGTTTTCCCCCACACCAGTCGGTCAAATATTGGTGCCCCCCTCCCCCGCTGGAACCTGACCGATCAAAACATGTAAATTAAGATAATTGAAGAGGCCTGTAAAAATGAAAAATCATCTCCTATTCACCTGATTAAATTAAGGAGAGCTCAATTTTATCAAGGGGGGGGGGCATCATATTTGGGGGGGGGGGGGACTAATTTGGACCCCATAATAGCGGGGGGAAACTGCACATTGCTATAGGTCAAAATTTAAAAAAAGTTTATTTCCGGTCACCCAACGGTGCCTCGGAAAACAGTGCCGGGACCCCATATTTTTACCCATCTTTGGAAAAATTTGTTATTTTCCAGTTTTTCCAGTTTTGTTAATCGGACAATTATTAGGGATTTTAGAGCGAGAACACTCAAATCAGGCCTGAAAAGGCTCTTTTCAGACCATGTTATATGAAACCAACTTTCTCTTTAAAGGCAGCAGTTGTTATCAGTTTTAACCCAGCTGGGGGGCTGGGGACCGGGTACTCTTGTTCCCAAATCCTTCCAGGGGAGGCTCTGTTGACAACCACTATAACCGCGAACTTTGATTTTGCTTTGTTTCCATCATAATTTCTGGCTCCTGTTCGCGGGTTCCTAGCAAAACATAGGGACTGCCTAAACCCAGCAAAATCAAAGTTTAAGGTCACAGTAGTTGTCACCAGAGCCTTCCTTCGGAAGGGTTTGGGAACGAGAATAGGGAGAAGGGGCAGAATCAATTTGGACCCCCTGCAGGGGTTTGGGGACCAGACAACGTTTGGTGCAGTTGCACAAAAAAAATCCAACAACCTGCTTTAGTTTTTTTTAAATACGATCCTTTTTTATATGCATAGGATTAAAGGCCAATCAAAAAACTGGTTTCTTATCACCAGGGACTGAAAAATATAACAAGGAAGGCGTCTTCTTTTTAGTTTGCAGGCTTAATTGTATAGGATTATATGATTATGTTTTTGGTGATCAAAATCTACCTTTAAGTAGTTACATATTTAAAAGTGGGAAAATGTAAGTTATTTCTATCCCACTGCATTACTGTCAGTATAACCTTAAATGTGATACCAAATGTGCCAATATTTGTCCTTTTTTAATCATGTTTTTCTTTTTTTTTAAATAGCAAAAAGAAAAGAGTTTTCCCTCAAAATCTGATTTCTATTATGTGCGGGGTGATGAAAAAACATGTTTTTTAACATAAAGCAGTGTATATAGAAAAAGAACTTCAGACAAATGTAATTGTAATATTGAATGTATTTTATTATCAATATGTCACTGACAAACGAGATCCCACAATAGTACTATTTGTCTGTACAATAACGCCAACGTGTCAGTTTCTCTCTTTTTATAAAATATACATTTTACATACACGGTTGTGAGTTCAATTCTTCACTGTATAATACATTAACCAATCAGAGGGCCTGTTCTGTCTAACTGGCCAATCAGAGAGCTTCTTCTGTACAGATAAGGCCAAAAAGAAAATTTTGTTTCCAGTAACATGGTCTGATAGACTAGACCTGGTCGATCTTTCTTTTCTTCTTCCACTTTGACCAGTTTTAGAGTTTTCACTCTAAAATCTTTAATAACCGTCCGATTGACAAACCGTAAAAACTGGCAGGTAGCAAAAAGAAGAGAAAAAAGAACGGGGACCCAGCACTGTTTTGGTTGACCCAGTTGGGTAACTGGAAACAAACTCTAGTCTTTTTGTTTTGGCCCAATGCACATCAACTGGCGACCATGATTAAACCCAAATGACGATGAGCTGGTAACACTCTAGATAAGACCGTCTATATGAAAAAGGAGACAAAATGTGAACAGCCATGAAACATTATCCATTTATCGTAACAGATAATCCACTAAGTTAGTGTCGTTAACAACAACAGTAACGGGGTTACAATGGATTCTACCTTCCCTCGGACACAAATGGTTTTATCTCCTATCATTTGCTTTTGCAAGTATTTTACTTTTCATCCATTCAAATTTAACTTACAAAAATCCTCATAATATTTACACAGAGATGTACACTTGTCTGTTAAGTAAGGCCCACTATGTGAGCATATTAACATGGTTCGGTAAGTTATACCACGGTTATGTACAGTATTTACACCAAGCTGTCTAGGGTGAATCGCTGCGGTAGGCGACAGATGCCAAAGAGCGTCATTGTGGTTTGCCTTTTAGTTATCCTATTATATTTCCCTTTGTTAAACTGTTAAATACACATAGCCGCTTTAATGCATAGTGCTTTAATGCACTATGCATTCTGTTTGTTACAATGCATAAATGCTGCCCTGTTGAATAACTCGTCAGTGCTGAGGGTCGGCATGATGCTTGAAGGCAGCACTGGTGAGTTACTCACCAGGGCTGCATTCATGCATCATGCCGACCAAGGCATGATGCATTAATGCACTATTTTTCTCTCCTTAAAGGGTTACAGACCATCTGTATGAAGACTGACAACACATCATGATGAGCAGACAAGCAGGGTGCTTTAACAGGAGACAATCATGGGTGGTCACTCCACAGTTATAGGGTGACATATAAGTAAGTACCAGACTATTTTGTAAACCCCTGTGATAAATCCTCACTCTGATGAGGGATTTTATTTTCAAGCTAAACAGCAGTGCAGAAAAGGGTTATTAATTATTAATGATAATAATCAGTCAATGGTAATCAAGTGGCAGTGTAGTATGTATTCACAGGGTGTAAACCGGTGTGCAGCTTTGCACGAGTTATACAGGACTAGCACATCCTGGTACCTCAGGTAGTCGGGGGCTAAACCCCCAACTCCTTATCAGGCTAATCTCCTCCCCTCACACCTAGAGCAAAGGTGCTGACAAGAAATTCACCCATGATGCACTGCTCTGGAGTCGGGGACCTATCCACAATGCATTGCTCTGAGCCAAGATGGCGGCCCCCATAGTCTAATGCGCTAGTCCCGTATACAATACAATAAGCAGGGGTTAACGACCAGCCACACCAACTCTCACTTCTTCAGCCTAGCCTGGGCCACTTAGTAGAAGCTATTATCAGCACCGTTATTGTGTTTAGTTTCAAGACAATGACAATATTATTATCCTTCATTTTTGCCACATGTATGAATCATAGAATAAGTTATATTTATATATACATATACAAGCACGATTTGGGTAGTAGACACAGACCAAGGCAGGTAGTGCTAACATAACTGTTCTCTAGCATTCTATATATCATCATTATCATCATCTCTTTAAATCCACCTGTCATTTTCTCTTTAGTAGTGTTATTCTCTCAAAATAAAATATAAATTCCCTGACAGGAGATATCATCGGCTGTCCATCTCCAATGGTTTTGTAATATGAACATATTTTATAACCAACCAGTACGGTGAGACACTTCCCTGGGTCAACCATCACGGTGTGCGAACAGGTCAAAGTTCAAATGGGTCAATTCTCAAATCAAGTTACACCAGTAACTCATCCACCAAGCACAGTCTCCTTGGGCAAAACAGTCTTTGACAATATATATGTGCTAGTCCATAGTTCCTTTGGGCTTTCAATGTTGTTTTTTTACATTTAATAGTCCTCTTCAGTAATCCAGGAGACTTAGTTTGTCCTTTCTGTTAGGATGCTGTACCTCTAAGCACCGCCATGCTGTCCTGCAGTTCTACCAGGCAATTGTAATAAATTGTGATAAATCTTCCCGCAGGCATCTTCATAAGCACACCGTTAGTCGCATGAGAGTCGCACGAGAGTCGCACGAGCAGAATGTTGAGTTGTTAACGCCATGCACCAGCCAGCCCTGCAAAGAGTAAGTACAAAATATGATTAGAAAATGCTCAATTTTACAATTCAGTTTTAAAAAGTTTTTAAATTTGGGGAAATTTGGGATTGGTTCTAGGTTAATGATTTGACTCCCATGCTGTGAGGTGAGAAGCTAAAGAGTTATCTCACAGCAAAGTCTTAGTTGGGCCCTATCAAATGGCATCCATGATCCTACAAATTCAGTGTGTTACCAGAGCAAATACTATCTTAGAAATTCAGTGTTATCCAATCAAATGTCATCCATGATGAGTGCTTTACCAAATCAAATGTCACCTTAGAAATTACCCAATCAAATATCATTTATGATCCTAAAGTTTCAACCTGATGAAGACTGTCAAACAGTTGAACTGTAGGTTCAACTTCGTTCAATAAGAGCCACCTTGGAAACCAATGTTGGTGTCTGGTTGTGTTGTTTATAAAATTCTGACTAGAAATTCGATGGGTAACCCCATTATATATATTCTATATGTGTGATTATCCCTGACCCTAACCCCTGATAGAAAGCCTCAGTTGTTACAGTGCTTACCTAGTGGGGGGCCTTCTGTTCTGTGTGCTGCGTGCAGTAGCTCCTTTTGTATCGTGGATGCTGCGGATGATGTCACTGTGGATGCTGTGGTGCTGGGCCGGCTACCGACCGCCAGGTGATGCTGCGATACGTACGCGGCTAGTCCGGGGTGGGGCATGGTGGCACCGGTTGTCGGGATAGCATGTGACAAGGATGCCCCTGGGTGAGAGTGTGGGAGGCCCCAGAGACCGGGGTAGGCAGCCGCTAACTCCAGGGAGCCACCCATACCGGCGGGGTACCCGGCGCCGGTTGGGACCCCCATAGCAGCGTACTGTGGGTGCCGGAAGCCGGAGGCAGCATGGAGACTGTAAAGCAGGGCGGCTGAGTCACGGGCCGCGAGACTCTCCGCGAGCTTCTGCTTCTTGTTCACCGACAAGTCCAGAGCTTCCTCCCGGGTCATTTCACCCGGGAACGCCCGCTTGAGTCCTTGCGTCGACGACCCACCGGTTGGCGAGGTCGAATCGCGACTCCCAGCCTCGGCAGCCCGCTGCTGAGCCAAGAGTGTTTCCCGTTCCTGTTCGGATAGAGTCGAGAGCCGCGCCCATTCCTGCGGCAGCGAGGTGGCCCCGAGAGCGGCGCGGTAGGGGTCGGCGGTGGCCGGGTGTTGGTAGTAGTACGGGTGGTACATGGAGAGAAGGCTGTGCTGGTCATACGCAGCAGGGTGGTGGGGAGGCAGGGTCGGCCGGGCGAGGGCCGGGGAAGCGGCCGGAGCGGCTCCAGGGGGCAGGCCATAGGCGCCATACAGACGAGTCATCTCGTACCACTCATAGTAACGCCTCATCATGGCCACGTACGACTCATCGTCCATCCTGAGGGAAGACAAGAATAAACTCTAGGTCAGACTGATATTCTCATGAAAACATTTGACTGATAATGCATTCAAACCTTTTAATTATAAAAGGCTGCTTATTTTTTCAATTAAAATTTCTTTTTTTTGTTCTAGGTCAGACTGAGTCCTAATACAGTATTAATTTAGTAATCTCAGCTTATCTGCTTCCAGCATTTCTTATCAACATTATAAGAAAATAAGACACTAGAAATGGACCAAACTCTTAAGTGCATTTCATGAGTTGATCAACAAGGAGCTGCCTTCATTTAAATATTATTTACCTAAATGTTGAGTGATTCAACATTCATGATTTGTTAACTGTGTAGATCTAAGGAGCTTTTTTTTGTAAGATTATTACTCTTTTTTTTAAGGAGCTTTTATTTATAAGATTCTTACTCATTTTTCTTAGGAGCCGTGTTTTGTAAGATTATTACTCATTTTTCTAAGGAGCTTTCTTTTGTAAGATTATTACTCTTTTTTTTTGCATTTGAATATGATTAGGGAAAGCAACTGTTAACTAGTGGTAAACTTACCCAGGTGGGGGAGCCCCGGGAACACGTCCCAGGTGTCGCAGGTAATCGCTGTAGTTTGATGTTGCTGGGGGAACCTCTGACGCTTTGACACCAACTTTAATGGGTGGACTCCGGGAGGGTCGCCCGCGATCCTCACCGACATTACTGGAACTTGTCTTTTCTGGTGTCATATGGCGGTCAGATGAAGTCCGCGACTCAGAGGAGGGTTTGGATGAATCGGACACTTTCACAGAAGATGCCTCAGTCGTCCGTGACTCATTGGTGGAGTTTGATGTGGATTTTGCAGAGTCAGAGGAGGATTTGACCTCAGAGTTGACCTCTGTTGCTACAGGTGGCCAGTTGATGGGAGCATACACTTTGGAACTCTCCTCTTTGCCGTCCTTTCCGCACATTGGGGCATCGCGCCCACAGCTCTCGCCCCGTTGGTCTTTAGGCAGGGCGGAGGTAAACATGGCGGTGCCAGTGCTGACGATGGGCTTGGTGATACACGAGGTGGCGGTGGTGATGCTACGGTTGGCGCTCAACAATGGAGGCTTACTGTCTGTGGTGCAGACCTTGGGGAGGCTGCAGGATGGGGACCAGCGCCCCTGGGGGTGCAGGGATCCAGGGCTCAACTGCTGCCTGTTGGGAGACACGGGGCCTTCAGACGAGGAACCAGCCTCCGACGTCGCGCTTTCTCGAGACGCCAGGGAGCGGATGTGATTTGTTAGAGATTGGAAGGCAGGGGCAGGCGAGGCTTTTAGAGCCTCGGCTTGGTGCGAGGGTGAGAGCGCACTCAATGCTGCACCTGATGCAAGCGCAGTTTCCCCGACCTTCTCGAGCGCCTGTTTCTTGGTCTGCCGAGTTGACCAATCATAGCCTCTCGTTCGGCTGACATCATCGGGAACGACATCGTCGGTGGTTTCTGAGTCTGATTCGGCGTCGGAGGCGGGGGAGGGATCACATGTGGCGGCAGCTTCCGGGGAGCTGTTGTCAGGGGTTGTGGTAGCGGCAATGGTTGGAGACATGGTGAGCTCAGGACGAGCCATCTGGACAATGTCTAGTGAAGCAGCCATGGCCACCGGTGAGCCGGGAGGTGAGGCCGCCTCGGGGGAGCCAACGCCATTTTCTGTCGTAACTTCTGTAGGAAGAATGAAGATGCATTATTAGTAATGGTCATATGGAATCTCATTAGTCAATGTACCGTCCAAAATGTGGACAGTGACACCCTGCACCATAGCGCCTGTGGTACTCAAAGACACTGGCAAAATTAGACGTACAGGTGTCATGTGACTAAAACAATTTCAGAACTTATCATGACGAAATAAAAATAATCAAGTTGAACCTCAAAGTAGCATTTGTCATCATGATGCACCAACGCAGTGCCATTGAGTGACTAACCAGCACTAAAGTGCATCATGCAGAACCTTTGGGACTGTATCAGCCCTGTAGGATCAGCATGATGCACTTATGAAGCACTGGCGAGTTACTCATTAGGATTCCAGGAATGCATCATACCAACAAAGCACATTTAAGCACTGTGCTGCCCAAAAACGGTCAATATCATCAGGAGATATAAAGAGGGTACTAATTTAACTTGACAGATAAGAATACATCTGCCAGGCAATATCTAAGCTTTACTTTTGTGGGACATACTTTTGTGAAAATATAAAATAACATTTCTGTATCATAAAGTTGGCATTTGCCCTTACCTTTCTTCTTTTTATTACCGGATCTTGACGAGGGCCGTGAGTTGGGTCTGTTTTCTTTCTGTGCAGAACTATCTGTCGGGCCATCATCTTTTTTCTTCTTACTCTTGATCGCTTCGATAATATTTGTCAACCTCGACTCCTTTGCTGGGCTGTAAACCAAAATATGATAAAACTGAGTAAACTATCGAAGGCAGATACTTATTTAGCAAGATATAAACACAAGCTAGCTGCTTAAATGTAAAGTTCAATCTCTCTCTATATATATAGCACATTCCTGGGCGCATAACCTGTTACAATGGTAGACTACATGGCTCTTCTTCAACTGAGAACTAAATAATGAGGGGTTTTATAGCCAAGACCACAACATGAACGTGAAAGTAGTCAGGGATATACATATATTGCGGAAAAGTGAAAATCATCAATTTCGCAGGTTTTTTTTGCGTATGGAAACATACAAATAAAATGTGGATTTTTAATTTCGTCATATACCCCCCTGAAATAAGGTACAACCATTACTTAACTAGCCCAATCTTACACAACAGTATGCATCACTTACCTATTCACATCATTTCCACCGTCTATATCGGCGAGCCGATCCACCGACGAGCCACTACTGTTGTCGGCCATGTTGGAAGTTAACTCTGTGATGTTGGTTGTTGTAGTTTTGGTGGCGTCCAAGCCGGCTGCTGCTCCTTCCGCTGCTGCCTTACGGGCTGCGATTTCTGCCGCTCGTTTGTTGACGTCCTGCAAGATAGCAACAAGAACCAATGGTTAATATATCTAATATGGGTGTTCCCTCCAAAACAAAACTCAAGAATGACACAAGTAAGACACTTTCATATTTCCCCAGAAACGCACAAGCTGTATGCATAAAGAGAGATATGGGAGATTCTCAAGAATAGTGAACATTTCTACTGACATGTTCAATGGTGATGCGTATTTCCCGAGTTCTATTCGTGTAAAATAACCAGAAATTCAACAAGTAGAATGAAGACCTGTATTTCACGAGTTTCACTACAAGAAATAACACTGAATATAATCAGTGTGTTATGATCAAACACTGTGTTCATAATGTTAACCCTTTACAGGCCCAGTGCCCCTGTATATAGCGCTGAGTACCTGTCCCGTCTCCACTCCGACTGCCGCTGGAGGGGTACCGAGACCTGCGGGTTTAAGGATGAATGTCGCTAAAAGATGACATTGGTCGGCACGATGCACCAATGCAGCCCTGGCGAGTAACTCACCCATGACCCAATGCTACTCTGGCAACTCATCTTCAAATAGGTAGGAAGTTTTACAATTTTGGTCAATTTTCTGTAGGAAATCAATCTAATTTAATACAGAAATTCAAGCAAAAAGTAGGAATACCCACAAAAGTTGACAAAGAGGCATTTCTGCATATCACGGAGGTGTGTGGGACAATTGGGCGCACTCTAGACCACCAACTCTTCAGCTCAAAACATCTCGACTGACTCCTAGCGATCAACAGGAAGTGGACTGGGACACAGGACACCCATAGGCAACAAGAACTGGTAGGTAAATACCAGTTATATCATTGTGAAAAATATAGTTATCACAGGATCCAGGATTTCTGCAAATAATATTTATTCGGTAATGACCAGTGAAAATATCAGACACATATTTTTATAATAATGACTAGGATATACATGTATTTTTAAAAAATCAGTTTTATTTATCCTGGAATACAATTATATGACAATAAATTGCCCCCTATTTCTAAGGTCTAGTCAACATGGGTGTGTAGCATGTATTAAGGTGCATGCTAGACAACACCCACCACCACAGGCCTATCCCTAGTCGCTGCTGCTGCCTTCCCATACTGACTGTTTCATACACCATACACCCCCCCACCACCACCCATACACACACACACCCACACACACCTAAACACGGCCTGCCAGGTCGGCACACAACACGCCGCGACCTCACGTGGCAGCCGCCCGAACTAACAGCACCGGAGGCGGCCCTTTGGGTGAAAAACGCGCCCGGCTGATTCATGTCGGCGTGTCAACGGGTGGGCCGGGCTCCGCTAGACGGCGCCACATGTCCGCCGCTCCACTCTCCCCCCACCAGCTCTGCCCCCTCCCGGCGTGTTGTGGAGGCTGCGGCGGTGCTGGGAGAGCGCCTCATTGTTATGCTCCACGTCTTGACGACGTGGTCCAATAAGTGGACTAAGTGCGTCTACACATGGCCCCCCACTCCAACCCACCGCCTTTTTTGTGGCATTTTTTGTGCCATTTTTTGGCATTTTTTCAGCCAACAGTTGGTGTATAGGAGGGGGAGCAGTAGATTTGAGGGGGCGCGGTTAGGTTTGTAGAGCCTGCGTGTTACACTTCATATAGTTAAACTCATGCCGGAATAAAACTGAGATTTCTACTGGCGAGGGAGCAGGGGGAGTCTACACGTATCCACGTGCACGTACACGTATTCACATACACGTACACGTACGTGTCTACACGTACCGTAAAATCGCGTATAAGCCGCGGCTTGTACGTGATCGGAACCAGCTCTAATTTGATACCAAACATCAATATATAGTATTCTTAAGGTGCCCTTTGGAAGTATACTACAGTACCAAATGTAGCTACATGTATAATCAAAACCCAGGCTTGAGGCTCACACGTTATGGCTGAGGGTTGGGTTTACACTGGAGACTTTACGATGCCCGTCCAGGAGGAGGAAGCTGCTGGAGGAGTTGGCTCCTGGGGCAGCAACCCGCCATGTGTTACCCCCCCCCCCCCCCCCCACACACACACACCAGCCTTCACATCCACCACCCACCAGCAGCAGCACAGCCTCGGCCAGCGTCTATCCTATATACCAGTAGGATAGTCTGGGAGCATGCTGTCATTCTATCGCAATACACATATTTCAGTTACCTTTGTCAAGTATATATGTGTAGCCGGTGGAATTATCAACCAATGAGATAACTCCCTGCCCTTCACTGCTGAATTCTTAGGGGGCATTATGTAACAGCATGTACCCATTGTGATTGCTGTATCAGTGCTTATCTCGCCAGTCACCAGATCAAGCAATGGTGCTTCCTACTAAGGAACCAGCTACCTCGGTATAGGTGTTCATTACACAGTAGCCCCAAGATACTTTAATTACCCTTTAGATCTAGATAAAAACCTGTCAGTAGTTGGATGTGCATTGACAAAAAACACACATTTTGCGCCACCAAACTGGTGTTTAAGTCAAGAGAAGGTCTGCTCCCAGCCCATGGCTTGGCCTTGGGGCTGGGAGACCGAGACTGGCGGCTACACGGTTATCTCTGGGTTTGGCCGCCAGTCTGCCTGTCATTGGAGAAGCCGTAACCAGACACCCCCCCCCCCCCCCACCTCCGCTACCTCACACACTCACCACTCGTACCCGGCCGTCCGGCTCCAGTCCATGCTGGAGGATGGAGGCAGGGGGGAGGTGTGTGTGTGTGGGGGGGGGGGGGGGGAGGTGTGTGTGTGGGGGGGGGGGTCAGTGAGTAGGAGTAGGAGGAGAGTGGTGCGGATCCTGAGGCGGCACATCCGCAGTGCGGGGAGTTGTCTGCACGCGGTACGGCTCACGGACCTACAGGTCCTGTCTCACACCACTGACACCAGCTCTGAACTAGAGGCGGATCCCCCCCCCCCCCCCACAATATTTCTGTAAAATGTTTTTTTTAAACTTGTTTCCCGCCTGTGCTGTGAGGTCATGCTCAAATGTTTCACAAAATGTTTCAAAAATATTAAAGTTGCAAAATCACTGAGCGTGTCCCACTCACTAGAACTGTTATAGTCTACTACATTGTATGTGGTAAGTGTGAGTGGTGAGAATGTATTATGACTGTACAATGCCCTAACATGATTGGGGTTGGATACAGCGATTCTGCAGCCCATACCACAAAGGATGCCAACACTATATTATGCAATGTGACAGTGACAGGCTTCAGACCACAAGGGTTCTTTTCCTTCCCACACTGCTTGGAAAACAACAGCAGGGTTCTTTTCCTTCCCACACTACATTATAACAGTGGCAGGTAGTGTCTGTGTGTGGTGGGGTGGGGGGGTTGGTCGTGAACATGTCGCGGCGTGACACGGTCGCTACCTGAGCTTATCGTTAACAGGACTCGTTTATCTTCCCTATCTCAAATTACCTCCTGCCCCCCCCCCCCTCCCTTCACTCACGTCCCCTCCCCCCAACCTCCCCCTCCTATCATATGCACGGCCCCACCACCCACCCCCCACCTCCTCCTCTGGTAATCCGCCGCTCGGCTCAGCACGCCGGTGATAATACATGGAAAGTACATGAGTCCTCGGGCGGAGCTTGCCGCCACAAGAACCGGAAACCCACACCCAGACTGCCTCAGCCAGGGACTGGTACAATAAACTACCGCCAGGAGGCCAGCTCCACCAGGAGGGTGGCATTCATAGGGGGAGTCATCGGGGGCAATACTGGACGGATTAGACATCATACTTATAGTCTAGGTTTGTTGTACATATGTGTACTATACAGGATAACCCTGTTTTGGCTTAGTTAAGACATTTCAGTGACACTGACTGATTTCTTGATGTATAGAATTCAGCGACTTTCCGGCTCGCTGTTTTCTAAATGAGATAACTGTACAACACGTACCGGATGGCGTCTATATACGAGTGTACGTGTACTTGTGTTCTTATCAAGCTAATCTCCTCCCTCACACCTAGAACAAAGGTGCTGATAAGAAACTCACCCATAATGCATTGTTGTAATCGGGGGCCTAACCACAATGCATTGTTCTGAGTCAAGATGGCGGCCTCCTTAGCCCAATGCGCTAGTGCCGTATACCAGTAGGAGGCGCGGCCACCTTTACCACTGAGCTGCACCGAGCCGCCCCCAGTATAGCGGTAGTTACGGCGGAGGCCGGTGGTGGCGCTGCGGTCCGTGAGCAGCTCGGTGGGCGCGGGGCGTGCCCTGCTTGTCGGCGCCGCCGCCTGCTCATTAACTACATCCCCCCCACCACACACACACACCTGCTCTGAACTGCTCACTCTATAAGGGCCGGATAGTGCTCAGTATGCCCACATGTCTCTGGCCTGCTCTCTACAAGCCTGAGCTGCTCCCTAATATGGGGGTAGACCCCTAAATTCGACATGGCGACATGGCCTTTTCTTAAAATCGACATGCGACATGAGGCCATGTTAAAAAGATAGTGACAGGGGACATGAACATTTTTTTTAATCGACATGGGACATGGGCATTTTTAAGCGACACAGAGATGCGATATCGTCATTTCTTAAAATCGACATGCGACATGGGGACCCCCCCCCCCCCCCCCATCTATACCCCCCCTATGGGGACCGCACCGTGCTGTATTGTGCTGCGCCCGTCCACCTGTCCTTAAAGGGTTAACCCACTAGTGCACTGTCCGCACAGGGCTAACGCCCACCTGTCTGAGCCGCCTGAGCCGCTCGGAGCAGCTCCAGCGACGAGTGTGTGGTGTGTGTGTGTGTGGTGGGGGGGGGGCGATCGATCTGTCCATCGGCGAGGTCGTGGTGTAGGCCGCGGCGGCACAGGGTGAGGGGAGCAGCTCAGGGTGAGGGCAGCAGCTCAGGGTGAGGGCAGCAGCTCAGGGTGAGGGCAGCAGCTCATACAGGAACTGCGTCGTATCAGATCCTGTACATGTACCACTAACCAGTAGCACACACTGCCCACTCTCAGTCAGGGGGAATTTTCATTAAAGTTTCTAAACATTGTCTCTTCATTGACTCAGCATCAGACATGTCGACCTCCCAAAGGATGCAGCCCTGGCAAGTAGTCCTTAATGACGCGTGACTAGCAAAATAAATCACTATGCTACGGCTAAAGCCATGGAACACGGATATAAGGGTGTCGTTTTGACAAGATATATTATACATTTGTATTGTGTGTTCCTTTTTGTTGATAAAAGTTTATATCACATTTTAGATGTACAGTTGCATGTCCTCTTTTCCCACGACCACCCCTTGAACAGCATGTCAGCCCTTCGGTTGGAAACACCGAGTATAACTGAGCCTTATTTCCTCAGGCCCTCATTTCATGAAAAAGATTAACAACAAAATAATGCGAACAAGAGACCAGGACAGAAATACCCCGTGCCCGGACTCATGTCGGCCCCGTCACGACCCCTGGCGGACAAAGCAGCACGACATCCGGGTACTAGGCGGTAATGGCGGACGCTTGATCTTCCCAGCCTCCCGCATCATGTGAGGAGAGTTCCACACAGTTGGACGCCGCCGCCGCGCGTAGTTTGTGGGTCGTGGTGGCCGTGGTGGTGGTGGTGGTTGGGGGGGGGGGGGGTGGGGGGGGGGGGGGTATGCAGGGTGGTGCAGTATACTACATTTCTGAGCCGTCAGGAAGGCCTAGCTGAACTCTTCCCCCCCCCCCCCCCCCCGCGCCCCCCTGGGTAGAACTTGAACTTGTCTTGAATAGAGAGAATGATCAATTTTGGCAATGAAATCATGTTCCTTGTATTAAACAGGAAGTTCCGTATTCCAGTCCCACAATTTTGATCATGTCGCTGTGTCGATATTAGCAGAAGGACCGTGTCATTGTGTTCATTTTTAGGTATATAAGAAGCTAGAGAAAAATCGTGGTGGGTCGATCTTTCTCCCTAATTTTCCTGTGTCCGTCGATTTTTAAAAGGGCCTAAAACTAAAGGGCCATGTCTATATTTACCAATGTAGAGGCACATTATAACGGGATTTCACTGTGTATTCTCAAGTTGGCCGCGCTGTGTGAGAATGAAGGACGGCAGCCGACCCGGCACACACGTACATTAGCAGGACGGGTGGGGGCGGCCTGGCAGCCTGCCACCGACCGCCACCGACCGCCACCGACAGGCGCCGAAAACAAATTTGTGTCCGGATGTGATGGAAATGAGGCTGGAGGGCGCATTGTGCGTCGCGCGTCCCGCCTGCCCTCGGCGCATGCGTCCCCCGTCTTTCACCCCCCCCCCCCCCCCACACACACACACCCACCACCCCATCCCCCCCCTCTCCCGACCACTTATTACACACGGCGACGCGCCCAGTCTAGAGACGGCGTCGTGGTCGGCAACAATGTCCGTGCCAGCCTTGGCCATAAATTCTACACCGTATCTGGTTTTACGTGTTTGTGTGTGAGGGGAGTAGAAGGAAGGCGGAGCAGGGCAGGGGGAGGCGACACACAGACATCTCCCTGACACAACCGTGCACGCTGGATATTCACGTCTCAGACTTAGTGATATCAGTAAATGCTATGAACCAACACAGTCAAACTGATAGATAATATGGCAAACTATATCACAAATATATTTACAAAAGACACAGGACTGTATGAAATCCAAGCCAGCGTGAATAAAAGGCTATGGTATATAAGGTAGCTGAGTACTACAATGTATTGCCCCTCTTTCCTTAAATGTCTTTAATGATCTAGTTTCCATGAAGTATTAAATGATGGGGTTTATATATAGGTGGGTTAAGGAACCAGGTCTCAACCTAGGTGACATAATTTGTGAACGTCCCCTAGTATTGTGAATTCAGACGACGCGTGAGGCTGGGTACTGCAGGGTGGAGTACAGGTAACTCAGGTAGAGCAGGCAGGAGGAGGAGGGGGGGGGGGGTGAAACACACCCACACACCCACACACCCACACACCCACACACACCTACCGGCGCGGCACGACCAGGCTCATCTCAGCCGGCTGCTATTTTTACCCCACTCCCGTCGTTAGTGAACAGCGCCACCTCCCCACCTGTCGGCGGCGTCTCGCACTGCTCCCTTTGGCTCGCCGCGCTGCCGTGAGCGGAAAAACTCGACAGACGGGAGTGAGCGCTTATAACACCGCCGCCACCGTCACTCTCCCAGCACATAGTCCCTGCAATTTATACCCACCACTGCTAAATTAGCCCGACAGAGACTCAGCCTGGAGAGTGAATGGATGACATGACGTCAGACGGAGACGCTGCTGTATGTATCTTTTCAAATCCAACTTTGTGTGACACTCTATGATGTGGGCTGTGTGTATGATGACGCCCCAGTATATAGTAGCAAGCACATAAACCAGGGAATGAATTAGTATGTTGTACACCCTAAGGCATCTTAAACGTAGAAGTCCTGATAATTTTGAATTATTCAAATATGGACTTCTTTCAACTCTAGTAGTCAGTAGTGTTAGCAGTAGGTGTGGACGTACTACGGTACAACAGTGTAGGCTGAAGGGGTATGATGCTTTGTGTTGTATCTCTGTGTGTAAGGCTGGCACCTCTCACTCATCACACCCATCTTAGTCCATCTCATATGTTCTAATCCTACTAAGTTTGAATTCACACATGAACTAATTTCAACCCAAACTCATAGTGTGGGAGTGTGGTAGAACGGTGTAGATCCTCACAGTAGTAGTCAAGCACAGTGCCTTATGTAGGCCTTGTGGACAAGGGACAAGGGACTGCTGGGGGTTGGCGACAAGTGACAAACCTACCCCTTAAAACCGACAAGGGACAAGACCCATTCCTTAGGATCGACAAGGGACATCTAGGCATTTCTTAGGATCGACAAGTGACACAGCTACCCCCCGTCTAGGGCCCTATATATAGATGAACTTATTTCAAATCAAAGTCATAGTCTATGTCATATACTATGAGTTTGATTTGGAATAAGTCATGGTAGTGCAGTAGTGTGATGCTGTGTTAGAACAGTAGTACAAGTACTACAGTATGTGGCTGGTTCTTTGTGTAGTCTGCTCTAGCCGTGCTGTAGTAAGAGTACCCTGGGCTAACACATGAATTCTATACTGAATAGTAGTAGAATGTAGTCCATCTCATATGTATAAATCCTAATAACTTTGAATTCAAATATGAACTTATATGAACTTATTTCAACTCAATATGAACAAATATGAACTTATTTCAACTCAATCTCAGTAGTGAGTAGTGTGATGCTGCGGTATACTGCAGTAGCTACGGGGCTGGTGCTTTGTTTAGTAGTAGCTTACACTCCAGCCATGCTGCCTCTCGGCGATCACAGCGAGTATCAGCAGTCCGTCACGGGGCCCCTTTAAGAGAACCTGCCCGCGCCCACCCCGCAGCTCTCCCCAGCCGCCCCCCGCCAACTACGGACCGTAATCCGGCGTTCGGTAATGGTCGGCGGGCCCGTGACATGCGATCTCGCGCCGCCTTTGTCCCGGCCGGACGAGAATATCGATTTCCGCCGCTGCCGACATTTCCGCGTCGGAGCGATAGTGTCGGCCAAGTCGGGTAGGGAGGGGAGGGGAGGGTGGGGCCGCCGGGGGCGTAATTAATTCGCGCTTTGCCGGCTGCCTGCGAGCCGGCCCCCGGGGGTGTGGGGCGGCAGGCGGCGGCCGTGCCCTCAGGGGGCTCCCGTCACCGGGTCGCCGCCCGCCTGCCGGCTGCTGGCTCCCCCATCCTCCCCTCATCCCCATCCTCCCTCCCACCCACCTCCTCATCCCCTCCCTGCCAGCCAACGCCCAGATGAGTGGTGGCGGCGGTGGTGCTCCCTCTGAGTGGTGGTGGTGGTGGTGGTACGGACGGCGGCCGCCGCCTGGCTCTCCAACAGCCGTCAGCGGCGTCAGGGGAGGCTGGTGGGTAGAGGAGGAGGGGGAGGAGGAGGAGGGGGGGGGTGATGGAGATGGGGAGGAGGGGGAGGTGGGGAGAGGCCGCCGGCCGTCAAGTGCAGTCGGCGGCGGCAGGCGGAGTGGGCGGGCGGGGTGTGATGCATAGCACGCCGCCCCAGCCGCTATCTCACTCAGTATCAGCAGTCGGCCCCTTTAAGAAGCCTCTCACCACCACAGACCCATACTCTAGTCGTACCCACAACCGCCGCCAGGATCGCTCCCTCCCTGCTCACCGCAGGGTGGCGCTGTCCGTGCTAGTACGGCTGACGTCCGTTTGGTGGCGCGCCAGTTGCCGACTGGTGCCGCCCCTAGCGGCGTGGTTAGCGTGCAGGCCGCCAGGGGGCACGTCGTGTCCGGTATCAGGCCGTATCGGCGTCCCTGTCACGTGACACACAGCCTCCCGCTGCGTCTCCCCCCTACACACCCCCCCCCCCCCTACACCCCCCCCCCCCTCCCTCCCTCCCCCATCTCGCCGCCTTCTATTTCACACAGGTAGGCTGAGACCTCCCGGGCTGTGCGCGCCGTTTCCTGCTCCACTCTACAGCAGGGGCGTCTTTTTAACGCTGGTGGTGAGGGTCGTGTCGGGCTGGGGGAGGACTGGGGAGACAAATACAATGTGGGAATATGTTTTCCTGCATGGTGCACCCACTACATTTTGTGTTACTGCGTTTTGTGGTTACCGGTACCTGACCGTCAATGGCGTCATGCACCACACACAACGTTAGGGAACGTTCACGATGAACGTCACCTATTTAGGGACCTGGTAGCAAGACCGCCATGGCATACACCCCCGGGGGGGGCCACTCTCACATTTATGGATACCATGTGCGTACATCACCCTGAAATTGGACCCCTTTTACCGGGACAAAAAACCATCAAAACAACCCCCTTTTGGCGGGATAACCCCCTAAAATGTGAAAAAATTAGGCCCCTTTTAGTGGGACACCACCCTTCATCGGCCAAAATCGACCCCCTTTTGACGGGATAGTCTAAATTGGCCAAAACTGGACCCCTTTTAGCAGGATACCCACATAAATTGGCCAAAATTGGACCCCTTTTGGCGGGATACCACCCTAATATTGGGCCACAATCCAAGGAAAATATACGCCTTTTTACAGGATTTATTTTGATTCTTTGGTTGGATATTCCTGACCCAAAAACATACCCCTTTTGCCCCAAAAAGGCCCAAAAAGGACCCCTATTGCCGGATCCGGCCGGATCCGCCAGTGGGGCCCAAATAGGCCCCCTTTTCCGGGATTTTGTGTACGCACCTAGCTACTATAGATCATATAGGGAGTGGCCCCCCCGGGCATACACCCCCTGCCACTCTTGAGACTGGGGAGACACATACAATGTGGGAATATGTTTTCCTGCAGGTTCAGATCGTGCACCCACTACATTTTGTGTTACTGCGTTTTGCGGTTACCGCTGTCTGTTGGCACCAGAGTGTGACCGTCATGCACCTAAAGGAACGTTCGCAAACAACGTCACCTATTTAAGGACCTTGTAGAAAGACCGCCATGGCATACACCCCATGCCACTCTTTCGAGTATTTTCTATAGACATTTTCTTGGCACAAAACCAAAACACCACGCACCCCTTCCAGCCTTGGTGGGTGGCTTCTCCTCCCATCCCCCAACTCCCTGGCCGGTGACATCATTTGTGAATGTGCCCATGACGTTACATACAATCAGGACGTAGTGCACGCTGTGTGAACGTCACCTCATACAAAAGTGCTGCCCCCCCCCCAACACACACACACACACACACACACCACCCACCCCCTGACGGTGGGATCAATAGGCACGCCACTCGGTTACAAAGGCCAGACGTCGGGCGCCGCCCCCCCCCCTCCCCTCCCCATCTCCCCGGCCAACCTCCCTCCCTCCCTGCCCGCCTATCTCAGCCTATCCAAGCCTATCGGGAGCTGAGGCGGCCTGACCCGAGGCTGATCCCGCCATGGCAGCACGCCTATCTCACCTCCTCTATCCAGCCTGGCGCCACGACCTGCCTAACTCCCACCCCCCCCCCCCCCCCTCCACACACACACAGCCCCTCCAGACCCTCTAGCCCCTCCAGAGCTCGTCAGGCGCAAAGTCTGCCGTCGCCACCTGGTGGTAGAATACTTTATCACGTCGTCCACGTGGGGGTAACCTGACTGGAGTCTGGGTGTAGCCCACTTCTATGGTCGTTCATATCACAGGGAGGTCTACAGCCTAACGTGGGGGCAGGTCGTGGGTGGGGGGGGGGGGGGGTGGAACACGTGTGGGGCTGGGGCTGCTGATGAGTTGTCGGTGTTGTTGTGGGTGTGTGGGGTAAAGCTGCACAGTGTACGTCCATTGGTGTAGTTTGGCCCAGTTTGTAGTGTTTTGTATGAGGGAGACTCAGGATAATGCACAGCTTTGAAACTGTTCAATGAATTTTAAGAAAATTAAAAGCTAGATGCATGAATAGATCAGAGAGATAGAGAGAAACTATCTCTCTGGATAGATAGATGAATAACATTCAGAGCAGAAGGATACCACACATGGCAGTGGGTGGACCCTCCGTCCAGCAGTACCAACAGCGACTGATGTGGTAAATACAATGTTGTAAAGTTGTCCCCCCCCCCCCCCCGATCCCTGCCCTCAGTACCCAAAGGGGGATGTCACCTGTGTTCTCCATCTAAAAAAACACCCACTATTCCACAGGTTTTTGTGTAAGAAAACACCCCCATTTCTCTCAAAACAAGGGTATTTGGGGTCCAAAAATACCCCCTTTTTTCTAAAAATCATGGGGATTTTGAGCAACCTTTGTACATGGTTCTGTGAGCGCCAGGGTGGTGAGCGCCCAGATTACTGCACGTCCACTCGTTAGCAGCAGCCCCGTGAGGTTGGCGGGGACGTGTGTGGGTCTGTGTGTTATGGTGTTATGGTGGCGGTCTTGTTGAGTCATGCCTCCTCCTCCTCCTCCTCCCCGACCACCGGCGCCAAACTCACACAGGAACGAGTCAACACGCAGAAAACACGCTGACTGACGCCAAGTGTAGGAGGGAGAGCTGTGCCCATTTTGTACCATTTTCATCATTTCTTGAACTTTATCATCTCCCGACGATAGTGCTGTAGAAGTTGGCAGTGTATTGAATCACATGGTATTACACCGAGTAGCCATATTAAATATTACAGCATTCACCATTCTGTAAATGTGACACACATGTGCTATTCTATGGTCACCACGGTGGAGTTTTGAGCTAAATTCATTGCAATAGAAACTCTTTATTTCTAACCCTATTCAGACACGGCCCCTGCACCCAGTCTAGTACAGTCTAGCCCGCCCTGCAGTGATCCGCCCTACCACCCCGTCAACTGCTAACCCTTTAATGTCCGCATATTGCTTTCATCGTCATGATGCATGTATTGTTTAATGTCAGGGCTACATTAATGTATTGTGTAGACAATATCGGGCTGCGTCAACCCATGATGCTTGAGTGCAGCCCTGGTGAGTAACTCGCCAGCGCTGGACACTCGCCAGGGCTGCATCCATGCATCATGGCGACAAAAGGCCTGGTGGATTAACCCCTTAAGGACGGCATGATACCTTAATGCATTATGCCCTTGGTCGTCATGATGCATGAATGCAGCCCTGGCGAGCAACTCACCAGACATGTACAGAGGTGTATTCAAGCATCTATGGGGTTGAGAAACTCTCGAAGAGTCGTCATTGCAACAAGTTCCATCTTTTAGTGAGATGCCGTCATGAAAGGGCTGTTAAAGCACCATGTGGTGCTCGGATTAAACCACGCTGCTGCCCTGACAGGGTTAACATTAAACCACGCTGCTGCCCTCACAGGGTTAACATTAAAGCACTCTGCTGCCCTGACAGGGCTAATATTAGAGCACGCTGCTGCCCTGACAGGGCTAACATTAAAGCACGCTGCTGCCCTCACAGGGTTAATAATAAAGCACGCTGCTGCCCTCACAGGGTTAACATTAAAGCACGCTGCTGCCCTCACAGGGTTAACAATAAACCACGCAGCTGCGCTCACAGGGTTAACGCGGCGGCAGCTAATTGGGGCTGAGCGTCGTAATTGCACGTGGGCGGCGAGCGGTCCCGTGACCAGCCCGCCACATGGCCGGGGGGGGGGGGAAGGGGGGGGAGTGTGGTTGTGTAGTGTGAGGGGGGAGGGGGGGGGGCGAAGCCTGCATTTATTTACGGCTTAACCCCCGGGCGCCCCACCACCCAACCTAATCCCAGCCCAAACTTGCCTCTGAACTTCCATCCACGCCGCCTGAATCACCCGGACGACGACCTAGAGTCGCGCCAACCCGGGGCTCGACAGTAACCTCACCACCGCCCCCCCCCCCCCACCACCACCCCACCACCACCATCATCACCACCCCGCCCGCCTTAGTAGATTGCCACTTTTTTCCACTTCTGCCGCTAACAGTGCGGGGGGTAGGGGACATGTTGGCAGAGTTTATAGTTCATTTGCTTCTACGTGTATATCAGGCCGAAATGCGTGAGAGGCTTGTAAATGTGCAACACAAAAACACAAGAATTATCATTATAGAGTCTTCTTGTAATACCTAGATTTATCACAAGGGTTGGACGATATGAAAAGTGGAACCATCAGCGAAATATTACAGGAAGCATCGGTACAAGTGTGCAAGATGCAGGGGCAACTGTAAACTTTGCTGGGAAGCTGGACGATTCACCAGGCTATCCAAGTGGTAGGATAGAGGCTGGCCGAGGCTGGTTTGCGGCTGCACTGATATTCCTAGGCTCCCAACTTCTCAGTCACTAGTGCCTAACCTAGTTAGTCATTTTTTGGCTCCCTATTCGACCAACCTAGGTCAGATTTTATTGTCAGTTTGGTCAGTACTGACCAACCCACTTTAGTCTTTTTATTTTCCAGGGGGAGCCACTGAGTGGTCATCACAGGTGGCCCCAACTAGTGGTATACAAATACAA
>OX381716.1:11131640-11168480 GCA_947462335.1 Harmothoe impar
CGCGCCAACCCGGGCTCGACAGTAACCTCACCACCACATATGTGCGCTAAAAGGTACCCCTTTGGCCCAAAATGATCGAAAAAGGTACCCCTTAGGGAGGGCCTGCATGTGCAGTTGGTGGTGCCCAAAAAGGGCCCCTTTTCCTTCAGCGTGTGTATGCACATAGTAACCAAAAGTCAAGGAGTGGACCCCCCCGGGCTGCTGGAGGGGATTGGCCGAGTGGCGGCGGCCAGGGTCGTTATCAGGACGTGTGCACGACTGGGCCCTCATTAGGCGCTGACGCCGTGACGCCGCCCTGCCCCCCGGGGGCTGACGTCACGACGTCACATGGGGTGCCGCGAGGTAACGCGAGAGGACGGCGAGAGGAGGAGGGAAGCTGGGCCAGTTTAGAGTGTGGCTACTAGTAGATGTAATTTGGTTGACGTTTCCTATATACTAAATTGAATTTTATTGTATTTAATTCCACCCACCCTCCTGTACAAGACTTCTCGCCGAATATCATGCTTCAAGGGTTATAGTAATCGTGGAGGTTCTATTGTGGCCCCTAAGGCCTGTACACTTCCTAATGAACCAAGACATTACTACAATATTCTAAATACTAGCACATCGTATCAAAATACTGAATAACTCTTTCGCTGCCTTTGAAATAAAATAAAACTGCAGGTAGTATTATTCAGCAAGCTGGGTTGGTCCATTGGCAATGACTCTGGTTGGTATGACCACCATCAGGTAAAGCTAGATCCGCGAGGAGGGAGATGCAGGAAGGGAGGGGATTTGACACGATGCACAGCGGGGCTGGGGCTGGCTGCTGTTGTGTACTGAGGCAGCCCTGGGTCTGACAGCGTGTGTTGGAGGCTGGGGCCGGGGGTGGCGATAATAGGACGTTTATTGTGTCCGCGCCACGCAACTCCAACTTCAAGTGGGCGCGTCTGGCTGCCGCCGCGCACCCAGGCTGCGCACACAGGAAGTGCGGCGGACTGCCTCTACTTACCCCCCCTTCTCCCATCCCCCTCTCCCTCCTCCCCCTTTCTACTCCTACCGCCGCCGATTGCCCGGCCAGCCTTCTGTTCCGCACAGATGCTGATTAAGCCTCATTTGCATAGAGTTGCGGCGGCGGGCTGTGCGGGCGCCGCGGGCGGGGGAGGGGGCCGCGTGTTTGCCGGGAGGAGGCTGGGAGAGGGATGAGGAGGGGCCGTCGTGAAATATTTAGTTGGCGCCGTGTGGCTCGCCCCCCCCCCCCCCTCCCCCCCCCCCCCCCCCGTGCCCGCACGTCGATATGCGCCGCCCGCCTGCTGCTGGCACGGTGCGGGCGGTGTGACGTGAGGGGTCATCAGGCGGCACGGGGGGGGGGGGGGTACAGGGGGGGGGGGGTGGTACAGGGGGGGGGGGAGACCATGTACAGTGCACCACGCCCTAACTCCCTGCCCAGGCTAAGGCCACTCAAAAAAGAAAACAAGACAGATGCAACTCTCTGGTCGACAGAAAGTAGGAAATCTAGATATTTTGGTCAGTTTTCTCGGTCAGTTTTCTATGACAAGAAAACCTCGATTCCCATCACCAAGGACTGACAAATATGTCTAGGGAGCCTTAAAATAATTCATATTTTAGTAGCTAAGAATTCATTTTAAAAGTGGGGAAAATATAAGTTAGTTTCTATCTCATTTTTGGCAGTATAAGCTTTAATTTCAAACCAAATGTGCCATTGTTCATCCTAATTGTCATGTGTTTCTTAATGAAAATTAACACCATTTTCCTCAAAATCTGATTTCTATGACGAGCGCTGTGATGGGAAACCAGATGTTTAGGAGTGGCCTAACTGGCAGCCCGGTCCCCAGACCGCGTGCTGACCGCCCCGTGAGATGCCACTGATTGATTATGTCACACACGCCTCCCGGGTTAGCACTCCTACCCTGTGCTACTCTACTCTATCCACCAGCCACTAGCCATCACTAGCAGCTGCATCACCGCCCTGCTATATCTAGCTAGACTGATACTGACCCTGCTATCTAGACTGGTTACTGACATGATGTAAGCTCTGTCATGGGGTCTGCATAGGGTCGGTAGGTCGGATTTGTTGTTTTGAAACTTTTTTAGGGGTCAAAAAAGTCAATTTCAGCAGTAAATGTGCCAAAAATGTCATAAATTACCTCAAAAATTTAAAAATTGGGTCGCCCCCCCCCCCAAAAAAAAACGTAGGGTCGGTCGGGATACCGGAACACAACTCGTTTCTTCTAGGCCTTAGGCCATAGACTTCTATAGTTCTAGTCCCATTAGTTAGGCTGACCCATATCGTGTATGAGCTCTGTAGCAATGTCGTCATTTATATAAGGTTTAACAATTGAAGTAGAAAACCTGGAACAGGTTGGGATTGTGAAAGGGGACTGGTATTTCCCCATGATGTTACCAGCGATATGTGGGCTCTTTTAAGTTTTAGGCCTCTATTCAGACCAGTTAGACATGTACAGGCACCTAAAACCTGACTGGAGATTGCATGTCTATTTAATATGATGGGGACCGCCTGCCATGTTTATTCTGTCATTGGTATATTCTGACGTTACCTGGGGCTGTAAACACGTCTATTCTGACGTTAGCTAGGACTGAGCGCGTCTATTCTGACGCTAAGGACTGACCACGTCTACTCTAGGTCAGTAGGCCGCTGGTGGTGGCAGATAACGGCAGATAACGTCCGCACGCCACCTCCCGGATGACGTCATGACGTCACGGATGACGTACCGGATGACGTACCACACCGGTCCGTCACCAGCGTGGCTCCCCTATTGTTGTCCCGGCGGACGACGCGGATTTGCATTGTTTGCATATCGTCAACCACTACAGCCGAGTACCTGACCGTTCAACCCCGGCACGGATGCAGCATGTCTGGTATATTACTGATAACACTCGCTGTCACTGCATGGGATCACTCATTCATCGACATTTTAAATTTAGCCATTTAAAAGGGTAATAATAACCACCTTCAAATCCTCTCAAGAAATGAATGCTATAAATCCTAAACCCAATTTAGGTATTCGAATAGATCATGTAATATTGATATGTGGTTCCTGATATGACAAAATGGTGTTATAGCATTGGTTCTTCCTATTGATAATAGTATAATAATGATACTATACAATGGGTTCTTCCTAATAATAAAGGTATAATTATGATATCATTTCGACAAACCCATTCTATTACATTATTGCAGAGATACCACTCAGTCATCAACCAAGAGTGGGAAATCTCAGAATTGTTGTCAATGGTCAGCAGGAAATTAGATTAATCTAATACAGAAGTTCCACTAAAAATAGTAGGAAATCCTACAAAAGTAGGAAAAGTGCAATTTATAATGGTATAGTCCGTACAAAAGGTACAATCAGTGACTAGACTGCACCCTCAGAAAAGTGAGTCATTGTCGCTAAAACTACCCTCGCCTGACTCTCAGGTGAGGGTAGTTTTAGCGACAATGACTCTCAATTTCTGTGTGTGTGGTACCCAGTGGTGTACAGTCTGGTGTACTGCCGGCTACGCCCATCCCCCCTGTACGCTGTACAGCAGACACGCACAGACCCGTGCTGTGGGTCATGGCCGTGCTAATAGTGACAGAATGGGGCCGCCCCCCACTCAGTTGTTACACTATGGGCTGGGAGCAGACCTACTCCTGACTTTTGCACCAGTTTGGTGCCACAAAAGTGTGTACTAGTATTGGGGAAAATACACCCAACTACACACAGATTTAGATAAGAGAGATGATTGGATACTGTGTGATTAACACCTTTTCTTGAAAGAGGTAACTAAAATATGTGTGTGTTGGGGTATGATGACAGCCTGCTCCCAGGCTATCCAAAAAGGATAGACGCTGGCCGAGTCTGAGCTCCTCCCACCGTTGTGTGAGTGTGTGTGTGTGGGGGGGGGGGGGGGGGGGGGAGGTGAGACTGACGGCAGCTGACCCAACTGGTGGCAGGGATATGTGTGTCCGTCCTGGGATCCGACGTCACAATAACAACTAAGCCACACCAATGAGCACAACAGTAAAATCACACGTACAGAGGAGACCTGTATTTTGTGTCCTCTATGGTCCTCCATCTCTCTTCCTTAATTTGTCGTCAGCAAAAATCAAAAATTGTACGATTTTGGTCAATTTTCTTAAGGAAATTTACATAATTCAATACAGAAATTCCAGCCAAAGTGTAGGAATTTCTACAAAAGTAGGAAAAGTGGGATCTCTGTTATTGGTATTTTCCTTGGATTGTTTTTAGACCCAAACACTGTATTGTATGAGCAGTCAGAATGTACATGTATTAATGTCAGCGTTAGGCTGCAGATGGGTGGTGTGTTGGAGGTGACGATAGCTGACATAGGACTGGTCACATGCAGACAAAACATGAGCTTGGAGAGTGATCCACGTGAGCTGCTCCTCAGGATGTGAGTAGAGGTCACATGACCCAGACTGTCGTCACCCGGCCATACACCCCCCCCCCCCCCACACACACACACACTCACACCCTAGATCCCTCTAAACTAGACTAACACCCCCCCCCCCCCCCAACCACATGCACACACTCACCCTAGACCCCCTCTAAACTAGACAAGCACGCTGCTCGCCCCCAGTAGGGTCTAGCTGACCCCAAGCTGGTCCCTACTGACCACACAAAGCCCGTGCACAGAGCACCTCAGTGGAGATTGCAGGGCCTTCTAGGGAAGCCTCAGGAGAAAACTGAGGCACCGGAAAGGCGGCTCCGGGGTCAGTCGGGCGCCCTCCGGAACTGACGAGCCCAGGTTCCGGTTCCGGCCGCAGCTGCAGTGACGGACTTCCGGTGACCCCGGGTGACTGCCCTGACTGCCCGGATGTGGCTGGTCCCGGCATGTCGGCAGGACGGGAATGGTGTCAGCCGGGCACCAGCCTATGTCACGGCTATAGGGGACTAGCGCATTAGGCTACGGGGGCCGCCATCTTGACTCAGAGCAATGCATCATGGTATATAATGGACCCGACTCCAGAGCAGTGCATTGTGGGTGCATTTCGTATCAGTCCCTTTGTTCCCGGTGTGAGGTGATGGGATAAGCCGGGGATAAGCCTGATAAGGAGTCATATCCAGATCTTATCCACAAAATAATTTAAACTAGTTCAAAATGACTGTGTTTTTTTTTTTGCTGGGCTCACTTTGGGTTTTAGCAATGAGTATTTAGAGATCTCTCATTGGTTTGAGTGATAACGTGTGAGGAGGCTGCATTGGGCGGCGGTGTCAGAGTGAACCGGGAGGAGACATACAACCACTAGCTACCTGAGTAACATCAGTCGTCTACCTCCGTCTACCTCCGTCCCCCGGCCCTACAACCCTAAGCTGCAGCCCTGGTGAGTAACTCGCCAACTCGCCAGGGCTGCATCCATGCAGTATGACGCACGTCAGGTATCATACACCCTGTAGGGTCAGTTTGCCGCTCAGAAACAGAACTGGCGAGTTACTCACCAGGGCTACATTTATGAGTCATGACAACAGAAGGGCTTCCTACTACTACTAGTAGTAATGCACTAAGTCACTATGCGGCCCTTAAAGGGTCCTTAGGGTGCCCAACCACCCGTCTCTCCGGTCGGCACCGATTTGCAAAACCCGTCGGTGGGGGAGTGTGTGGGGAGGTGGGGGAGAGTGAGGGGTGGTGGGGGTGTGAGGGGTGGTGTGTTTTTTCTAGCGGGAAGAATGTCTTTGATATGTACAGCCAGCCAGGCTGTGCCGTGCACCAGTACGCCGCCGCCGCCGCACACAGAGTGTGGTGTGTGTGTGTGTGAGTGTGTGTGTGGTGGGGAAGGTGTGCGTGACAGGCGTGAGGTAATGGGTGTGTGGGAGTGGAGGTGGAGGTGGGGGGGGGGCTGGAGGCCATGGCAGGTCTAGGTCTACGGGAGACACATGACGCCAGGGCTGGCGGCGGCCGTGGTGGTAGAGGAGGGGTGGGAGGGGGGGGGTAAGGAGTAGGAGTGGGGGGCACCTTTTTGGCTCGGCCTGGGGCGGCTGCTAGCCAGCACAGCCAGCCTGGCCCAGAATGAATGTAAATCCGGCGGCGGCGGGGAAGCGTGAAGATTGGCCGGCCGTTACCGCCGCACACCCCCGCCGCGGTGGCCGGGCGCCCGCCGATCCCGTAATGCCGCCCCTCCCCCTCCCCTCCTCCCCCACATGGAGGGACGCACACGGTGAATGTACGCTGGTGCTGTCTGGGCACGGCCACCCACGTCACTACAGGCTGGTTGTCAGCTTTAATACTAGTACATGTAGTTAGTTTCCCCAACAGTGGTGGTCGGCGAGTCCTCCTAACTACAGTTAGTCAGGGCCTGTTCCTGCCGGGAGGTGGCCTCAGTTAGGCAGACATTCTAGGTAAAATGTATTCAGCTAGTGGCCGACATAGGCTGTGTCAGAAATCCATGTGTAACACATATAGTATTTTGATGTCACACATATGCAACACCATTCTCATCTGCAGCAAAGCATGCCTCTGTGTGTGTGTGTGTGGTGGGGGAGAGATCCCATTAACTCGGGGACTATGTCATTTAGACAGCCTCCCTACGGTCGGTGTCTAAATGCCATAGACCCCTCGTACAGGGATCTATCCTTAACTTAGTGTGAGAGGTGGTTGCCACCGACGACACGGTAGCGTGGCCGTTCCGCTACGGGCGGCGGTTGGCCGTGTTCTGGTGTCGGGGGCAGGCGGCGATTGTTTGCCGTCTCCTCCCGTCAGCGCCGCACTCAGAATACCCGGCCCCTGCACTCTCAGACAGAAATGACATCATGCTCGTTCCCATCACTTAAAGATACCCCCTTTTCCACTGACCTCTGGTCAAAAAATGACCCATTTTTGCTGGAAAAACACAGGACTTTTCAAGGTAAAAATGTGCCCCATTTTTTGCAAAACGCTGACATATACATCCTCTATTTCTGGAGTATGAAGAACCTTCTCCCCTCTCTGTTGTTCTGTACTTCCCTTGTGTGTTGACTTTAGACCACATACTGGGAATCCCACTACACCCTTTATTCAATGTGGATGTTCAGTCTATAAAAATACCCCCATTTCTGATAAATCTGAGGACTGAGCGTCCAAATATAACCCCCTTTCTCTTAAAAACTGGAGTTATTTTGGAAAAACACCCCTTTTTCTTGATTTCAGGGACATTGGAAGAGGGTGAAAAAATACCATTATTTCTCGTTTGTGGGAACGAGCATAGGTGTCACTTCTGTGTGAGAGTGCAGGCCCCCACCCGCCCCCACACAGCCCACGCCGCCGTTATTTGCCCTGCTTGAAAATGCAGAGCAAATGAAATAAAATGACAATGGCTCGGCAGCGGTGGGCGGCGGCGGGCTGGTTAGGTGGTTGGCTGGCAGAGGCGGGCTGGCCATGTTAGTAGCCTACCCTACTGGTGAGGTGCTGTGACCACGGGTGTGTTCAGGGCGGGGGGAGGGGCTTCATGGTCCTACAGGGCCGAGGTCAGGGGCTGGGGGCTGGGGGCTGGACGCTGAGACCTGGGGTGGGATTTTGGGGCACCACCGGGTCCAAACGGAGATCTTGGTGCACGGTACATGTAAAACAAAATGTAGTTTTAATGTGAGAAGCAAACCACCCCTTCTTCATATCTACTAGTAGCTATACTGTGAATTCTGAGAAAGGCCCCTTTAAGGCCACCTACACAGTGCATAGTATACCGGTAGGCCTTTTGCTACTCTTCTAGTGTAGAAATATCATCACCATAATCGTGTACTTGGAGTAGTCTAGTACTTACTCTTTGGAGATACCATGATGCACACACCCACCCCTTTTTTAAGACAAAATTTGGGATTTTTTAATGTAATATTTTACACAAAAGCAAAGTGAGAGTAGGTGCTGAGAGCTGTATTATGGGTGTGAGATTCATAGCTTCGAATCTGGGAGCTGTGAGACTGGGAGCTGTGAGACTGGGAGCTGTGAGACTGGGAGCTGTGAGACCAGGAGCTGTGAGACTGGGAGCTGTGAGACTGGGAGCTGTGAGACTGGGGCTGTGAGACAGGGTGCTGTTACACTGCTATGGGTGTGAGACACTGGGAGGTGTGAGACTCTCCCATATCTGTGAGACTGGGAGCTGTGAGACACTGGGAGGTGTGAGACTCTCCCATATCTGTGAGACTGGGGCCTGTGAAACAGGGAGCTGTGAGACACTGGGAGCTGTGAGACACTGAGGACTGTGAGTGTCAGACGGCGGCAGCTGAGGCTGAAGGCTGAGGGCGGCGAGCCGTGTGCAGCGCTCAATGGCTTCCTGTAGCGTCTCCTCGCCGGAAATTGGCCGTCCGCCCTGCCCCCCCCCCTCACACACCCTACCTCCCCCCCCCCCCCCACACCCTACCGCCGCCGGCCACTAGCCGTGCACCAATGTATGGGTGGGCGGCAGGGGACCTTTCTCGTCAGGCGTCCTTTGAGCACATTGCGATCTTTGCACGTCCGCTGCTCTCACCTAGGAGACGGGGCGGCGACGGTGTGACGGGGGGAGGGGGGGGGGGGTGTATAGAAGAAGTAGGGTGTGCTATTGTATGGCCGCCACCACTGACGACGTCCGCCGTCATGTGTGCAGGGCTGTAGGGGGTGTGTGGTGGGGGGGGGGGGGGGGTGATTGTTTACTACACCGCCCCATCCTGGGCACGGCGCTGTGACGCTGTACAACCCGCGGGCCGCGACCCGCTGAGGGTGGTGTGTGTACCGTAAAACCTCGCGTATAAGCCGCGGCTAGTACGCGAGGCAGACTCCGCTTTCTTTTGATACCAAACATGCCTATAAAGGGTGCGGCTTAAACGAGATTTTTTATAAGTATTCTTAAGTACCAAATTAATAATTTTCAGACCCCCTCTGCGGCTTATATAATCTGTCAAATTTAGGGGTGCGGCTTATACGCGAGTTAGGCTTATACGCGAGGCTTTACGGTAGTGTGTGTGGGGCGGGGGGGGGGGGGTTTTACAAGTGGGGGATCAGACGGCCGTGGACGCGTCTCCGTGCCCAAATGAGCCGGCTGTGGGTGAGGATAATGAGCACAGGGCGAGGTGAGGGGGGGGGGGATGTGGGAGCTGTAGGGGTGGCGTACTGCAAACCGGTATACATTTTAGGCCAATGAAATATTCCACTGCAGAATTCTCGGGGTGAGTTATGGTACTATCTGCTATAAAAATCAGTTGTCATATGATCATTGCTTCTCTGGCCAGCACCAGATAAAGCAATGGCCGCGCCGTCAGGGCAATCAGCTTGACCGCTATACAGGCTGGGAGCAGGTATAGATACAGGCTGGGAGCAGGTATAGATAGTATCATACAGGCTGGAAGCAGGTATAGATAGTATCATACAGGCTGGAAGCAGGTATAGATAGTATCATACAGGCTGGGGATAGTCTAGGAGCAGGTAGAGGTTACTGCGGACGTTTGGCACGGTCCCCGTCTGACAGAGGCATGTACTAAAAGTACCCAGCGTCCAGCAGGGCCAGTGGGATGGGTGGTGCTAGGGCAGACTTGCTCAAGTCTTAGAATCTGAATATAAAGACAAAAACGGCTTTTTTTCCATGAGTATGATATACTTTTCTTAATGGTCTAATTCTAAGTGGGAGCAGCTAGGTGAGGGGATGAAGGAGTGTGGCGGAATAGGAACTCTCACTGATGCAGGCCAGTCTACCCAGCGTCCAGCAGGGCCAGTAGGGTGGGTGGTGGTGCTGGGGGTGGGGAGGGTGGAGCCTGAGAAGGCTGGGCCGGTGCCGTGGGAAGGCTCGGGGCGGCAGGGGGCGCTGGGGCATCCCCTGCCAACCCCTTAATCCCCTCACGGCCCCGCCCGGCCTGACACGACCTGCCCCCTGGCGGCCTGACGCGGCCTGCCCCCAGACGGGACGCGGCGGCACTAATTACCGCCTGCACACAGCGCCGCCTGACGGCTCTAATCGCTCCGACCCGACGCCGCCCGCCGTGCGCACGCATACCGCCCTGCCGCTGTTTTTCTCCCAAATAGAAGGCCGCCCCTTCACCCCCACTCCTCCACCACCACAACCCCTCCACCACCACCCCCCCCCCCCCTCCTCCTCCTACAGCCGGCCCGACAAAGGCGGCGGCGGCTGGTGTGGGCGAGCGGCCAGGCAGGCCGGGTGTGGATCAGTGATTGTGAGTGGGGGAGGGGTGAGGGCGGGGAGGGGGGCTCTCAATGTGAGGGCTGAGGATGTTGGGTAGGGTGGGGTAGGGTGGGGGTGAATGTGCAAATGAATGGTCGACCGATCAACATGTACCCGCTGGGTCAGATGGTTTGAGTCCCTAGTCTTGGTAAAGTTCCCACTAGTTCTATAATACAAAGTACCTGCACGGATATACATGTATTGACAATGGCCATGGGATGCTAGAGATGGTTTATGTGATATGTGTGATAGAGGGAGGGGCAGACTTTGGAATGAAGGGTTGGTTACTCAGATTTTGGTGTCAGAGTCCATATCACATTTGGTGTACCAAGGGGACTACGTATATCAAAGGCTATAGTTTTACAAATGTACATTGAGTTGTTGGGATGTAGGATAACTTTTCTTAAAGGTGCTAAAGGATCACAGTCAACATAGCGGGTTGGTTGTTTCTACCAAGGAGCAGGCAACACTTTCCCTTACAAGGGAAAAGCGAGGACGGAGGACGGAAAAGCGAGGACAGAGGACGGAAGAGCGAGGACGGAGGAGCGAGGAGGCAGGATGGAGGAGGCAGGAGGGAGGAGGGAAGAGCGAGGAGGCAGGACGGAAGTGCGAGGAGGGAGTATGGAAGAGCGAGGACGGAGGACAGAGGACAGAAGAGCGAGGACGGAAGAGCGAGGACGGAGGACTGAATAGGTTCGGAAGATGGAAGAGGGAGGAGGAAGGACGGAGTAGAGGAGGAAGGAGGACACTAGGACCCAGCTTACTCTGATCCTGATCCCCTACATCCCATGGCAGCGCCCAGACACGTCCCAGCCCCCCTCCACGGTCCGTGTTTGTGGCTGCATGCCTGGCCGTACTGAGGACGTGAGTGAAAGGGAGGACGGAGAAAAGAGGACGGATAAGGGAGGACGGATAAGGGAGGACGGATAAGGGAGGACGGAGGTAGGAGGAGGGAGGACGGAAGAGCGAGGACGGAAGATGGAGGAGGGAGGAGGGACGACGGAAGAGTGAGGATGGAAGAGGGACGACGGAAGAGGGACGACGGAAGAGGGACGACGGAAGAGGGACGACGGAAGAGGGACGACGGAAGAGGGACGACGGAAGAGCGAGGAGGGAGAACGGAAGACGTAGGAGGAGGAGGGACCCAGGAGGGAGGACGGAATAGCGAGGACGTGGTGTTTATTTATAAAAGGGCACCACTAGCCGCCGCCTCCAGTGCCTCCCCGTACCCGGGTACCTCCCCCCCCCCCGCCTCCTCCTGGCGTCCCCTGGAGCGGACCCAGCCCTGCCCTGGAGGTCAGCCTGCTCCCCTGCACCCGGCATGCTCATTAACCCTGTATGGGCAGCAAAGCGCTTAGATATTTACCATCTAGTGGACGCATAGTGTCATAGTGTTCTAATGTTAACCCTGTTAGGTCAGCTGAGTGCGTTACTGTAAACCCTATTGGGGCCACATAGTGGTTTGTTAACCCTGTAAGGGCAGCAGAGCGCTTATATATTAACCATCTAGTGGCCACATAGTGCCATAGTGTTCTAATGTTAACCCTGCTAGGTCAGCTGAGTGCTTTAATGTTGACGCTAAAAGATGACATTTGTCGCATGATGCATCAATGTAGCCCAGGGGTGGGCGCAACTGTATTTGCATCGTGCTGACACTTCGGGAGTGCCTCAACCCCGCATGATGCTTCAATGCAGCACTGACGAGTTACGTGAGGGAGGACGGAGGGAGGGGGAGGGAGGAGAGAGTACAGAGGAGGACGGAGGATTGAAGAGCGAGGACGGGAGAGCGAGGACGGAGAACTGAGGAGGGAGGACAGAAGAGTGAGGACGGAAGAGCGAGGAGGGAGGAGCGAGGACAGAAGACGGAAGAGTGACGGACCAGGACGAGGACCGAGGAGGGAGGGGAGGAGGGAGGGAGGAGGGAGGGAGGAGGACTTAGGAGGGAGGATGGACGACGGAAGATCGAAGACGGAGGACAGAAGAGCGAGGAGGGAGGACTTGGGAGGGAGGATGGAGGACGGAAGGACGCATGTAAGGTGTTGTACCAATAATAACAGTTTGTGCTATTTCCGCAGTAGTGTGGCCTACTGTCGCCGAGCCCAGGCTGTTGCTAGATTAATGCCCCGAGCCATAAACCGAGTACACACGGCCCCGGTTTGTAGCACACCTAGAAATCAGACCATAAAACGCCGCCCCACCTCACCACCACGGCGCCATTGTCTATCGACTCGGACACCGTTACTGGCGTGAGACTCCCCCCGCCCCCCACACACAGACGGCACAGGACGTGACGTCCCCCCGCCGGCCTCTATCTCCCATATCTCCCGTACAATCGTGATAAAAGACTCGCTAAGCCCCCGGCCGGGTCTCTCCAGGTCTGGGGCCGGCGGGTGGCGTGTGTGTGTGTGGTGGTGGGGGGGGGGGGGGGGGGGGTATATAGATCAGCTGTCACGTGATTGTCGTGGTGGGTGACGCGGTACCGCTATCTACCCCTGTGATCTCCGAGCGGAGGTTGGCGGCCGTCCCTGTGTGTGTGTGCGGGGGGGGGGGAGCACCACAGGGGTCGGGAGGTGGTAAAGGCGCACCTAGACTCGGCCTGGATCCCCCCCCCCCCCCCCACACACACACACAGTGTGTTATGGCGAGGATCACGTCTGGGCTGTACGTCGTCGACGTGTGACGTGACAAGGTACAGAAGGAGAGCAGGCTGGCTGCCCCCCCCCCCCCCCCCCCCCCACACACACCCCAGGACAGGGAGGGTGGGAAGGTGTAGGGATCTGATAGTCCTGGGATAGTCCCAAATAGCATTTCAACATATCAAATTCTGTATGTCCATCTATGACTTAGTATGGGTATAAATGGCTATCACTAATTACTAGTACCGAGACTTGAGCAAGTCTAGTGGTCACCCAGTGTGTCTGGGCGGAAACCGGTATGTGTGTGGGGTTGGGGAACACAGGGTTAATATGTGTGACCAGGTACCGGTAGTAGCATTGTCACAAGTGTGGAGACCCTGGAGGACTATCTGTGTTACCTGGTGATACCTGTAACTTACAGGTATGGGGGTGAAGTCTCCTGTCTCTCACGCCTCACACTACACCACCTACGGTAGTCTACACCTTAGTCCTAGCTCTCAGCACCCACAGAATAGCACTGATAACACCCCACCTACACCAGAAGCCCACACTAGCCCTGTACATTCAGTCCCGTACCTGTCATAGACAACACACGTATAGTAAGGCCTCCAGCTCAGTGCTACATACACTAAGGCCCACCTCCCGCTAACAGCACATACAGTAGTAGACTCATAGCGGCCCCTTTAATAACATCTGATCGCCGACCGTGAATCAACACAGACGGGCTACACTCCAGGCTTCAAGATCACCTGCTACATTTTGCTGCTGGAGTTGTAATAGTTCCCATGGCTGTGTAAACTCATGCACCATGGGGAGGACGCTGCTGCTAATGTAGCCGCCTAGTGTAGACTCTAGTCTAGATGCCGAGTCCTGGTTCTCACTCCTAGAGATAGACCAGGTAGCCTGTGTACTCTAGTCTAGATACTAGACTTTTGCCCCTACAAGGGTACCCTCAATTTTGACCATGTCGCTGTGTTGATTCTTAGCAGCAGGACTGTGTCATTGTGTCAATTTTTGGAGAAAAATGCCTGTGGGTCGATTTTTATCCCTACTTTTCCTGTGTCTGTCGATTTTTTAAAAGGACCTAAAAGGGCCGTGTCGCCGTGTCGCCCGTGTCGATTTTTACCCATGTTGGGGCACAGGCTTCACACACTGACTGTGGCACACACTGACTGTGGCACACACTGACTGTGGCACACACTGTGGCACACACTGACTGTCACACACACTGACTGTGGCACACACTGACTGTGGCACACACTGACTGTGGCACACACTGACTGTCACACACACTGACTGTGGCACACACTGACTGTGGCACACACTGACTGTGGCACACACTGACTGTCACACACACTGACTGTGGCACACACTGACTGTCACACACACTGACTGTCACACACACTGACTGTCACACACACTGACTGTGGCACACACTGACTGTGGCACACACTGACTGTGGCACACACTGTGGCACACACTGACTGTGGCACACACTGACTGTGGCACACACTGACTGTGGCACACACTGACTGTGGCACACACTGGCCGATCACGCAGGGAGGGACAGAGGTGTGAGGCCCCTTTCCCTCAAAATTGGCCCGTTGAGGTACAGGGACCAGGTGAAGTTCCTATGTGCTAAACGGCCCCTATCTCAAAATGGTTTGAGAAGTCAGTGTTTTTCCACATGGGGGGTCATTTTCTGTCTGAAAATCTGTGGAAATGGGTGTGTTTTTGAGAAGTGGGAACGCAGGTGATGTACCTTTACCATGGGAAGTGCAGTGACCGGGCATATGGCCTATGTGAAGTCCCAAGGTCGTAGGGGCTTTTTTAGACTTGCAAAGGGAGGATCCCTGTTCCCGGCCCCCACCTGCCTTTTGACATTTCCCACTTTTTTAATAGTTGGGCCCGCCCCTGGTCCTCTAGTAGGGGGGGGGGGGTGATAAATCTACTTTTCTTCGGGGACAGGCTCACACTATGCATTTGGGTCCAAAAACACGGGAAATCACAAAAAAAAAAATTCGGACCCCTGTGACCCCCCCTACATGGGGTCCGAAGATCGGCCAAATAGTGAGAAAACAGCCAAAATTCAGGCTTTCAGATTCCTTCTAAAATCAAATCATGACGAGTTTTAGGTCCCAAATGCATAATTTGAGCCTGTCCCTGAAACCGTACGACAAAATTAGCGATTTAACCCCCCCCCCCTACCTCTAGTCTAGATCCTGCGTGGCGGCCCACCACGTGGGATCTAGACTAGAGGACCGGGTATCGGTGAGTGGTGAGTGGCGCCCCCCACCGACGACGACGTGACACGACGCGCCACTTGACGCAACCCACACGGCCTGATAAGAAACCAGCTCCTCCTCCTCCCCTCCTCACACACACACACACACACACACACACTCACACACACACCTCCTCCTGCTCCTGCCCAGCTACACTGTGTGGACGTGGGCGTTCAGCTGGTGGTTCAGGAGTGGTTCAGAAGGGAGAAGAGGAGCAGGCGGATGAGGTGCCGATACCTGGGGGTCAGTCTCCTATGTCTCCTTATCCCTGGTTTCACATCTGCCGACAGCATTTAATGGACCCACGATGGACGGTTATCACAATGGGTTTAACACCTTGGTTATTTTCACATAACCAATGTTATATAGGATACGGATATTTTGAAATAATGTTATATAGTAATAATAATATGGTATTTTTAAAATAAAAATTCATATTCATTATTGTCAACTGACATGCCATTATTACTCATTTCTCACTGAGTTTGAGTTTGAGTATAGGCCTGCTCGTAATAGCCATGGCTCACCCTGACACTGAGCCTAGTAGAGTTATATTCAAAAATGACCGAGGGGTCAGTCAGTAGTGGCTAACCTAGGTTCATCATTGGTGTGTTGTATTTGTATCCCACTAGTTGATGCCACCTGTGATGACCACTCAGTGGCTCCCCCTGGAAAAAGAAAGACTAAGGTGGGTTGGTCAGTAGTGACCAACCTGACAATAATAACTAATCTATGTTGGTCGTATAGGGAGCCAATAAATGACTAACTAGGTAAGGCACTAGTGACTAAGAGATTGGTCGTATAGGGAGCCTAGGAATATCAGTGTAGAGCTTATTAGGCCACACACTAGGCCTGCTCGTAGTAACCATGATACTGAGTGGAGTCTAGGCCTGCCGTATGGGCGGGTCCCTGAGTGGGGGTGGTGGAGGTGGTGAGAGGAGGCAGGAAGGTCAGAGCCTGGAGGAGCCTGTGGGTATGGGGGGGGGGGGGCAGTCTCGGACACCCACCCCTATGTTATACCATGGGATAAGACCTACTCTTGATTTTTGGTGGCACGAAAGTGTGTATTGGGGAATAGAGAAATTGTTATCTAGATCAGAGTGATAATTGATTAAGCTGGGGCTACTGTGTGATTAACACCTTTACTTGAAAGAGGTAATTAAAATATGTATATTAGACCAGATGGCAGCCTGCTCCCAGGCTATCCAAATAGGATAGACGCTGGCCGAGACCTGCAGGGTGGAGGAGTGATGACATGCAGCCGGCCCCGCATGTGTATACCCCCCCCCCCCCCCCACACTCACACACACACACACACACCCACACACACACACACATCCTCCGCCGCCAGCAGCCCCTTTATCTCACCCAACCAGGCCCTGCACCTAAATCCCCGCCCCCAGGGGCACCACCCTACACGGCAGCTCATTTAGGTGCTGATCCTTTAACCATTTAGAGACCGCCTAGTGACTTAATACACTGATACAGTCATGATAAATGCATCAAAAATCAGCGAGTTACTCGCCAGGGATGTGCACATTCACCCCATGCACTACCTTCATGAATGCATCAGCTCAATAGTGTCGGCATGATACATTCATGCAAACTCTACTGGAGAGGGAAGCATTAAGGTATCATGCCGCGCTTAGAGGGTTGGGCGCCGAGCCGTGAGCGCCGCCGACTGAGCCGCGCCGAGCCTATCGAGCGGGGCCGGGCGCCGTGCGGTCTTAGTGGGTGTGTGTGTGGAGGGGGGGGGGGGTATACTGAATCTGGTGTATCCTGGCGGTCCCCCTGACTATGAGGGCATAAGGACCTTTATTTTGTGGTAATGTTAACACATACAGGAGGAGGCCAGCCTCATCCTTTTGGTGGTACAATTATTGCCATACAACTTTGGGACAGGAGGGGTGGTTTCATGAACACTTCAATTACATACACATGGGGTGGGAAGTTTGGTTAAATTGAGGTACCTATTGGCTCTATTTAAAGTGGCATAATCACCGAGCGTATGCCACTCACAGTTGTAGTACTGTTCTAGTCTGCTATGTAGTAAGTGCGAGTGGTGAGAATGCCCCTTTAACTTACTATTGACCACAGCTTTAAGACTCCCACAGAGAACTGATTAGGGAAGCCCAGATTCAGTATAGGGATAGGCCTGTGGTGAACGATGTTGTCTAGCATGCACCTTAATACACGCTACACACCGATATGCCAGCAGGTGGCAGATGGAGTATAGCAGTAGGGGGGGGGGGGGTGGCAGGCAGACAGGCCTCCCGTCACACACCGCCGCCAGGCCCCAACTATCACAACAATCAACGGCCGCAGCCGCGACGCGACGTCAGCCCCCACTCCCCCCCCCCCCTCCTCCTCCTCCCCCTCCTCCTCCTGCTCCCGGTGAGAGTGCACGGCTGAAGGCCTGGTTCTAACCTCCCACCCACATGAGACCAGCGGTTTCCTTAATTTATTTTCAAGTCAATTCTGAACAGGAGGTGGGGGGGGGGGGGGGGGGGGGTGTAGGTGAGGTTGACTGATAGTATATCTGAGGTGTTATGATACAGTTCTCACGACTATAACACAACTTTTTGCAAGTTGAAGTTGCCGCCTTTATAAAGTCTTTATTTAAGGCGACTTCTTGTATTAAAGGTACCAACCAGCTCAACTCTTAAGCTTTGTGCGAAACCACCCAGCCCAGTTTACGATACAAGCTGCAACATTGGATCCCATCTCCTTCCCAGTACCTACCAGCAGCTCTTAGACGTGACATAGTGTGGGGGAGGATTGAGGACTGGGTGACAAAGTGGCCGCAGGTACGGCCGCACGGGAGTTGAACGACGTGCGTGTGGTAGTTACCCAGGTGAGCGAGCGGACACCTGAATCTAACCCCCAGCCTGCCTACACACTGTGACACAGGGTAAGGCCTTATTTAGGTACCAGCTGCAGGAGACACAGTCTACATGGCACGATGAGAGGTAGGAGTTCCAGAGGAGTGTGTGTGGCGGGGGGGGGGGGGGCGAGGTGGGGTAGGGGGTGGGAGATGGGACTCTGTGGGTGGTGTAAAAGAATAAGGAAATAACATGCACCAATGAACGCGGTAACTATGACCTGAAGGAGCGCCGGTCGCCGCCCAGGCCGTTGTGTCACTTGTACTACAGGGGTTAAGCTGGTTGTTCTATGGATGCGGCCATTACTTGAGCTGGTACTGGCGAGATAAGCACTGATAACAGCCGTCACAATGGGTACCGGCTGTTACATAATGCACCCTAAGAATTCTGCAGTGTATGGTCTGTGGAGTGAATTGTTTCATCAGTTTATAATGTATCCAGCTACTGGCTTATATAGAGTGCTAGTAATAGACTACTAGGTCTAATCCTTTAACTTTAAGTTGATACATTTGAACTACTTTCTGAGTACTCTCTACTCCCTTTCCCTCTCTTTCTCCTAACGATTGAACCTGCTCCTCAGTAACCTGGACCAACCTGGTCTGTGGCAAGTCTACAGTCGGGGCTTGGGGTGGTGGGGTACGGGGTAGCGCGGGGGGGGGGGGGGTGACGGGGGATCAACAGCTGAGCTGTTGGCTCACCCTCTCACACTCAGTCCCCCCCCCCCCCCCCCCACACACACAGCTTACGCTGTGACCGGTCCCAGGTGTAGGGCTGTGTGTGGGACGGATCCAGCTAGCATCATGATAGGACTACACCATGTTAAAGGTTGAAATGGCTTTGGAGTATTCTATCTCATGGTCACTACAGCCGACTCATGGCATTTCAATGTAATTGTAAAATGTTAACATTTAAATTCATAACAATACTGAAATCACCACGTGTTTGCATCTATCTATCTATGCCATGACAAGTATCACCTTATGAACCCCCATTGACAACTTGATAAAGTTTACAAAGTTGGTATCTGAGCGGTAGTGACAACTCTAACTATATCAGTTTTTGAAGTATTTCATTCACAAATAATGATTGGCATCCTCTTAAAGCGCATCCTGTATACTGTTTGATGATAGATACCAATCCACATCATGGCTAACTTTGCTGTGAAAGGACATGTGTACCATATCTGTGTCAGGGGAGTGGCTCAGGAGAACTAGGTCAACTCGAGGTCAGGGGTCACAGGCAGCCCTGATAACAAACTCCTGGTGGCCCAGTCTAGACAATACCCGTATAATATACACCCCATTGGATGATTGGTGGATGCAGAAACAGGGCATAACGCTGAAAATCAGTGGGAATATAAAGACTATCATGAAATAAATGTTAATTAAAGGAAATGAGTTTCTAATGACATATAAGGTCTGTACATAGCCATAGGCATAGGTATTGAGTCCTCTCCGGCAGGGTGACACTGATATGACGTTACCAATTAGCGCTTAACCCTCTACTACCTTAATGTGCAGGTATTACCCATATCATATCACTGATATGACAAAACATACCATGGCCGACAAAGGAAATATTACTATTTTGGGGTATTCTTCATCAGGAAATAAAGCACAATTTAATACAAAACTTCCAGGGAAAAACTTCCAGTGAGAAAGTAGCAATTCCAGAAGTGATATCGAGGTCATTTAGTCATGTTTAGATTTTTTATCCCACCCTAGTAAAGAGGGTTTTCGTTCTAAAAAAAAATAAAAAAATTAAAATATGTATATAATCTAACTTACAAGGTTATTGTTGTTCTCTGCGCACCCAGTGCACACGTCACACTGACAGGTGGGCGGCGAGATGGCGAGGATCCCTTTAGTGATCAACAGCTTCATACTCTTGCCGTGGTGCCGGATGGACCTCTTCCAGTCCTTAGCAGTCTCCCTCCCACTCACGTACTGGAACTCATTGGGTGTGAGCCATGCGCCGTTAAATAACACACACGGCCCCTTAGAGCCCTGACACAGCCGCCCTACGTAGAACCACGCCTTGTTGGGACCACACTCTACATTCAGGGCCAGCTCGGGCCCGGGAGGGGGCGCCCCCAGCCCCGGCCCGGACGCCGACAGACCCCCGGCATTAGTCGGGGTGAGCACCGGCTTCATGAAGTCTGTAGTCGGCACCGTGGAGGAGCCGGGGGTGAGTGTTGGGTTCAGGGTGTCGGCCTTCATGTTGGTGCTGGAGCAGGGGTTGCAGCTCCAGGCAGACAGCAGCGGCGCCCTCTGGTGGGGGTTGTAGTAGTGAGAGGGGGGACCTGGGAGGTGCAGGGGGTGCAGGAGGGAAGCCAGGATCACTCCGTCCCTGCACGTATAACGTATAATCCAAGAGTACAGTGGTGTCACTGAGGGCTAGCACTGTAGGGCACAGTGGGGTGTAGAAGGTTGTACTAGTTATAGGGTACTAGTTGTATACCTTGTACTAGTTGTAGAGTTGTACAGGACTGGGTACCTGGTACTTGTGTGGTACAGTACCTGCTGCTAGTTGTACAGAGTTGTACAGGGTTGGGTACCTTGTAAAGTTGGTACCAACCTTACAGTTGTGTAGAGTTGTGTGCAGTCAGACAGAGTCACGGCGCGGCCTACTACAGGACCACAACACCATGCTCCTCCTACTCACCAGCTTTAACTCTGAGAGCTGAACTAAGTCACACAACTTCTGATGGTATCAGAGAAAGGTACAATCCAGTTTCCGCTCGGGGTGTGAAGAAGCACAATCCACACCTCTGCGTCTTAATCCGGGCGGTAATCCTATCAGGCTGGGTGTCCAGGCGGCGCACTAATCCCGGTGAGGCCGCCTTGTGGCTGTAATGTTGTCGGGGGACGCTGCGCGCTGAGCCCGGTGCAGAGTGGGGCTGGGCCCGTGTCCTACACACGTCCGCTGGGTCGGGCTGGGTAGGCTGGACTGTGCGGCGGATCTCACTCCCCCTCACTCCTCCACTCACCACCAGGAGCGCGGCCAGTCACCACCCACCTCAGCAGCGCCACCCGCGGCACCACCACACACCACCACCACACTCAGATCCTGCCCGCCTCTGTTCTGTACCACACCAGGCGCCAACAGCTCTGTGCAGCTCCCTCTCTGTATGCATACAGCCATCTCTAACCCCCTACATGGTGTATTAATGTAGGTTTATGTATCAAAGTGCTGACCAAGTATCAGGACGGAGAGTGACGCGTCAGGGTTGTGGTACAGAAGTACACAGAGAGCGCTCCATGCACCGCGCCCTGCTCCAGAATGTCACCACCCAGCAGCGCCTTCCGTCAGACGCCTCACAGCGCCACGACGCGGCGACGGACGGAACTAGCGGGAGCTGGTGGTGGTGCAGGGGGGAGGGGCAGGTGGTGCTGCCGGTGGTGGTGGCGGCGGTGGGTGCTGGTACTAAGTGGCGGCGGTGGTAGAGTGGTGGTCGCGGCAATCAGCCGCATTACCACCACCCGAGACGCCGGGCGGGCGGAGCTACCGTACAGCCGGTACTAAACACCAGCCAGCTTATACGGCACTAGCGCGTTAGGCTATGGAGGCTGCCATCTTGCCCCTGAGCAATGCATTGTGGTAAGGCTCGCGACTCCAGAGCAGGACATCTTGGGTGGCTTCTTATAAGTTCCTTTGTTCTAGGTGTGACAGGAGGGGATTATAAACCTGATAAGGAGATAGGGGTGTAGCCTCCGACTACCTGAATCACCAGGATATGCTAGTCCAGTATACAGGACTAGCACATTAGGCTATGGGGGCCGCCATCTTGCCTCAGAGCAATGCATTCTGGTGAGGTCCCCGACTCCAGAGCAGGGCATTAAATATGGGTGAATTTTTTATCAGTCCCTTTGTTCTAGGTGTGAAATGAGGGGATTAACCTGATAAGGAGACAAGGGTTTAGCCGACTACCTGAAGTATTAGGATGTGCACATAACATAGACCTACCGTACCGTTACTAAACACCCAGCCATGCGATATAGACGGCTAGAGGTACCGTAAAGCCGGTACTAAAACCCTCGGCCAGCCTATAGACAGCTAGATGTACTGTACACGCAGTACTAAACACCCAGCCAGGAAACAGGCTGCTTTAACTAAACCCTCTGAGGGCAGCATGCTGCTTAACTTAGGGCTAGAGCTACCGTACACGCGGTACTAATCACCCAGCCTATAGACGGCAAGAGCTACCGAAAAGCCGTCACTAAATACCCATACCCAGCTTATAGGCCGCATTACATAGAGGTACCGTAAAGCTGGTACTAAACACCAGCCAGCTTATAACTTATAGACGGCTAGAGGTACCGTAAAGCCGTCACTAAACCCCCATACCCAGCTTTTAGGGGTCAGGCTGGACGCCCTGTGGGCGCATCCATTACTTAAAGGTGCTGGTGCACCCAAGTCGCTAGTGCTGCTCACATTGACACCCCCTCTTGTGGGTGATTCAGGTACTAAGGTTATGATGGGTTACATAATCTTAGGTCAATGTCCAGGCAGAAGATGAAAGGTATCTACAATTATTCTGCTCAGCAGGGGTCACAGCAGGTGGTATCTGCCCCCAAAATCCATGGGAGCAGCTCAGACCTCCTGCTGTGAGGAGGTGTCATAAGGAGTGGGTGGGTTACATCTACAAAGAGATGGACAGATTACAATGTGTCTATATTATGTAATGTTATGATTTAACACATATAGCCAACAAAACAGCCAAGAAATGGTGGATGGGGGAGGAGACAACCCTGGAGGAAGGGGAAAGTCTGGACCAGGCCTGGAGGAGTTTGGTTTCTTGATTATATAAGGCCTGCTAGTGGCCACGCCGTTAGCAACAGTAGAGGCTGGGTGCACCAGCCGCTTTAAGCTTGTAACTGGCGAGCTAAGCACTGATAACAGCTGTCACGTGGGTACCAGCTGTTACATAATGCACCCTAAAAAGTCTGCAGTGAGTGCAGGGATTATCTGATTGGTTGATAATGCATCCAGCTACAAGCCTTCCGCATTCCCATCACGCTGAGACGGTGGACAGCTAGAGCTACCATACAGCTCCATACCATAAAATCCCAAGCGGAAGTCGTGCCATTTTTGTGCCCCTGCATGGGTAAAAAACGACACGGGCGACACGGCGACACGGCCCTTTTAAAAATCGACACGTGCGACACGGCCCTTTTAAAAATCGACGGACACAGGCAAATAAAGGATAAAAATCGACCCACAGGGATTTTTCTCTAAGTTCTTATATAGCTAAAAATCGACCCAGCGACACGCCACTTTTGCTAAAAATCGACACGCCGACATGGTCCATATTTCGGGTACCCATGTAGAGGCACATTTTTGTGTCAAATCTTGGGAATTTCAGAACGTTTACAGTGTCATATTCCATGTTAGGATGATTAGATAATGGACCTATCCTGAGTCAGGATGATATAACCGGACACCAGAGCGTCTGTGGTGACCAGGACACTGAGAAAAGGAGAGGTCCAGGAGCCCAGTGTAGGTTATATAAGAGGGTGGTGTAAGAGATGTTAAGGTAACGTGGCCGTCATAGTCCGTACTAGAGATCACTATTGAACATGTAGCTAGGAAGGTTCACTAGTCTTGAGAATCTCCCATGTCTATCTTGTGTCTACAGCTTGTGCGTTTCCTGGGTAATACACACATTTCTAACCTGTGTCATTCCTGAGTAGTTCTGTGTCGAGACGTGTTACCCCCCCCCCCCCCCCGTGTTACTAAACACCCAGCCAGCATATAGACCGTTTTATGCACTCTACACCCCAAGAATGTACATGTGGCTGGAAACCGACTGCATAAAGTAGGCTCAACTACAAGAGATATATAAAAACAAAGAAAACACAATAATACAGGTGATCTACCCACCTGCCGCGCCGCCGTATTACCGCTAGGCCGTCAAAGCCCCCCCCCCCCCAACCATTCTACTACCCCACCCCATCAGGAAGACAAAACCCTCTCCGATACATATTACAATGGTCACCCCCCCCCCACCCCCCCACACACACACACAGCCTATGACGAGCTATGACACAGCTTGCCGTCAACATCCAACATCCGCCTCAAACCCTTCACGGGCGAAGAGTGCAGTATCCGCATTATGCCCCATTGTCGTCATGATGCTTGAATGCAGCCCTAGCGCGTATTGAACTCGTCAGGGCTGTATTCATAGTTCATGCCGACCATATGGAAGTGTAATAAAGCCCGTAGCATAGGCCAGGGTGACCCCATATATATATATACGGGACTAGCGCATCCTGGTACCTCAGGTAGTCGGGGGCTAAGCCCGTATCTCCTTATCAGCTTAATCCCCTCCTTTCACACCTGGAACAAAGGGACTGATAAGAAATTCACCCATGATGCACTGCTCTGGAGTCGGGGACCTAACCACAATGCATTGCTCTGAGCCAAGATGGTGGCCCCCATAGCCTAATGCGCTAGTCCCGTATAGACATGTAGAGAGGGCGAGCTAAAATGCATCCCTGCCGAGCTACTCGCCATCCATGTATTAAAGCACTATGCGGCCCTTATAGGGTGTAAGTGGGCACTGCGGGTACTGGCGGAACAAAAGGGCGGCGCTGGTTGCCGCAGGATGAAGGCGTGGTCAGGCAGCAGGCGGGTAATCAGCGACAGGCGGGGGACACGCGGGGTACGGGCGGCGTTCAGTGTAATGTCCTAACGAGCCGCCAGGAGGCGGGGGGGGGGGGGGGGTACCCGTACTGCGTAACAGCTGGCACGGGGTGCTGTCCCGGTCCCCACACTCCCAAACATATATAGACCCCATCCTCGTTAAGGGGTTTCAAATATACACCCTGTCCACAATTTTAGAGTGAAAAGGATACCCTTTTTTATGGTAAAATCACAGATTTTAGAAGCTGAAAAAGTACCCCTTTTTTTCAATATAAAACACTGACATTTTTAAAAAGCACGCCCTTTTTCATAAGAAATATAAGGCTGTCCTCGCCCAGGGGCCCCTGCTGCCCTCGGAGGTTGAGCCTGCTGCCCTCAGAGGGTGAGCCCCTGCCGCCCTCAGAGGGTGAGCCCCTGCCGCCGGGAAAAGGACAATTCGACAGATTACTGGTTCGACAGGACGATTCGCCAGGACGATTCGACAGAATTTTCGGGACTATTCGACAGATTTTCGGGACTGTTCGCCAGATTCAGTTTATTTGTGAGACTGTTCGCCAGACCTAGATAATTACAGTTGAAATATATTTCTATATGAGATTCAGGCCATGGAATACATTCCTGATGTTCGTCTCATCATAATTACTATTATCAGAATTTAATACAGAAATTACTGGGAACAAAGGGGAAAAGTGGCTATGATGCAGGTGACAGTAGCTTCGATCTAGGTTAGGTTTAAAAAAGAATAGAAAAAATAAGTTTGATGGCACAACCCCCAATACAAAAAAGAAAGAAAGAAAGAAAGAAAGAAAGGGCGGGGGGGGGGGACGGATGGGGGGCCCTGGTTGGGTGAGATTGGGTGATATAATAAACTAATTATACACTAGTCAAAGAAGGGACTTACTTTGTATCTTTTAATTAATAACACGTCCAGAACATTGGCCCTTTTCTAATACAACAGCACTGTGGTCTAGTCTACATTAATTGTGCTTCCCAAGCTGTGTATCTCATGTACCTTTAATACGTTGGTGTATCTCATGTACCTTGCTTAGGTATAATACTAATGTAGGTAGCGGGGAAAAATACCTTTTAGACATAATAATTATCTTTCCTCTTTTCTCCTGGAATCAGGCTTTCCAAAGCTACATAAATTGTGTAAATATTCCAACTAGAACCAAAGATAATGGCTAAACTACCAATCTGTTGAATTGTCCTGTCCAAAAAAAAAATCTGTCCAATAGTCCTGTCCAATAGTCCCGGAAATTTGGAAATTCTGTCGAACCGCCGATCTGTCGAACCGCCAATCTGTCGAACAGTCTGCCAGCCCCTGCCGCCCTCAGAGGGTGAGCCCCTGCCGCCCTCAGAGGGTGAGCCCCTGCCGCCCTCAGAGGGTGAGCCCCTGCCGCCCTCAGAGGGTGAGCCCCTGCCGCCCTCAGAGGTTGGGCCCCTGCTGCCCTGTGAAGGCAGCTGGCTGCTTTAATGTATTAGGGTAACTTGACTGATTGAGATGTTCACCTTACATTCATGTATGGTATTGTCATTATTTGTCCTTTGGCGGAAAGGGTAATACTTAAAGTGTACTGTAATACACAAAAATAGGGCGTATCATGCATGAATCACTACAAAATTGAGGTGAACATCTCAAGGTACATGCATGGTTTATCGGCATGGCCTATAAACGGCGTTGTATGCCTGCCTAACTCTCGGTTGGGTTTTAAAATGTATCACATCTACATGGGTAAAAATCGACACGTGCGACACGGCGACACGGCCGCTTTAAAAATCGAGACGGGCGACATGGCCGTTTTAAAAATCGACGGACACATGCATTCTCATAAGGTTCTAGTATATTAATAAAATTCAACACGATGACACGGCTCTAGCTAATAATCGACACGATCTACATGTAGATAATTTCTACAGGAAAGAAGAAAATACAAATTAAATTTTCAACCATGACAACTGGTATCACCCTATTCTCTTCTCTCTTTGTATATGCAAAGCTATGAGGCATGACCTAACTGGTTGAATCGTGACTGAGAGTTAGAATAGCTGTAATAGGTACGCATGGTACTTTGCCTTCTCCATATATATAGTACCTCTTAATGTTCGCCAGATAGCCTCTATCGTCAGATTGCTTCTCACCCGCCACCCCCCCCCCCCCCCTCACACACACACACACACAAAAAAGGTTGCTGATCCAATTCCCAATATTGCCTTATTCGGCCCGTGTGTGTTTAGTGACGGCTTTACGGTAAGCTCCGTCCGCCACCCGTGAGGGAGGTTGTCGGGGCAGTCCTACCCCCCCCCCCCCCCCCCCCACCTCTACTACTGCACCCCGCCGCTACCCAACACTGTCAGGCCAGCAGACTGCTGTAAATCTGCTATGCCCTTGGTCGTCATGATGCATGCATGCAGGCCTGCGCGTAACCCACCAGGGCTGCATTCATGCATCATGACGACCATATAAGTCTGATTATGCCACTGTCCGTAAACACCACCTACCCTATAAGGGAGTACAGACCATCCCTCCACTCCGACCCTTACTGGAGGGGCAGCAAGATTCAAACCTTTACAGGGTTAGGATACAGGCGTAAGGTTGCCCTTAAAGGGTTAGTATACAGGCGTAAAGTTGCCCTTAAAGGGTTAGTATACAGGCGTAATGCTGTCCTTAAAGGGTTAATGTATGGGCTCCGGTACAGGCTGTCCTTAAAGGGTTAGTGTATAGGCGTAATGCTGTCCTTAAATGGTTAGTATACAGGCCCTGGTACAGGCTGTCCTTAAAGGGTTAGTATGCAGGTGTAATGCTGTATTAAAGAGTTATTATATATATATATATATATATATATATATATATATATATATACCGGTATATATATATATATATATATACTGTCCTTAAAGGTTTATTATACAGGCGTAAGGTTGCCCTTAAACCCGCAGATGTTACTGCACGTCCAGTAACAGTCAGGAAGGGTACTCAGCCCTATATATAGGGGCGCTGGGGGTTTAAAGGGTTAGTGTACACGCCCCTGTACAGGCTGTCCTTAAAGGGTTAGTATACAGGCGTAATACTGCCCTTAAATGGTTAATGTACGGGCCTTGGTAAGGCTGTCCTTAAAGGGTTAGTGTATAGGTGTATGGCTGTCCTTAAAGGGTTAGTGTATAGGTGTATGGCTGTCCTTAAAGGGTTAGTGTATAGGTGTATGGCTGTCCTTAAAGGGTTAGTGTACAGGCGTAATACTGTCCTTAAAGGGTTAGTGTACAGGCATAATACTGTCCTTAAAGGGTTAGTGTACAGGCTGTCCTTAAAGGGTTAGTGTATAGGTGTAATACTGTCCTTAGAGGGTTAGTGTACAGGAATAATACTGTCCTTAGAGGGTTAGTGTACAGGCTGTCCTTAAAGGGTTAGTGTACAGGTTGTCCTTAAAGGGTTAGTGTACAGGCTGTCCTTAAAGGGTTAGTGTACAGACCCCTGTACAGGCTGTCCTTAAAGGGTTAGTGTACAGGCTGTCCTTAAAGGGTTAGTGTACAGACCCCGGTACAGGCTGTCATTAAAGGGTTAGTATACAGGCGTAATGCTGTCCTTAAAGGGTTAGTGTATAGGTGTAAGGTTGTCCTTAAAGGGTTAGTCCCCAGCCCACCCTCACGGCTGTGGCTGCGGGACAGATGGACGTCACTAATTGCCGTGTAACCCTTTACGTACAGCAGAGTGCTTTAATAAGGTATTCCCGTTTGCCGTCATGAGGCATAAATGCAGCCCAGGCGAGTAAATCATTACCAGTCCTTCATTCAAGCATCATGCCGCTCCTATGGGGTTGTATGATACACTCCCAGAGGGTCGGCATGATGCTTGAAAGCAGCACTGGTGGGTTACTCACCAGGGCTGCATCCCTGCGTTCATGGATCATGACGACCAAGGTTATTAAACCTGCAGATCTCGGTACCCCTCCAGCGACAGTCGGAGTGGAGCCAGGACAGGTACTCAGCCCTATTTATAGGGGCGCTGGGGCTTTAAAGCACTATGCGGCCCTTACAGGGTTAATCTCACCTCCCGACGCTGCGGACCGCACCGCTACAGTACGACGCAAAAGAAAACCACAAAACGGAAAAAAAAATAAAATTAAAAAGAACACCAAAAACTACAAATGGTTGGCTGGAGAAAAAGCGACTGGGCGTTTTTAGCTAATTTTAATAATTCTCCGTGTCGCATTGCGTTTTTACGTGTTTCTGTCTGTCGGGTTGGCGCATTGAAAGGTGAGCGTGGCGGGAAGGGAGGCGCAGGGGGAGACGCAGGGGGAGACGCAGGGGGAGACGCAGGGGGAGACGCAGGGGGAGACGCAGGGGGAGGGAGACGCAGGGGGAGACGCAGGGGGAGACGCAGGGGGAGACGCAGGGGGAGGCGCAGGGGGAGACGCAGGGGGAGGGAGACGCAGGGGGAGACGCAGGGGGAGACGCAGGGGGAGACGCAGGGGGAGACGCAGGGGGAGACGCAGGGGGAGGTAATATTGCTCGCTTTGCTCCATTTCTCACTCCCGCCTCCCCTATCAGCTCCAGGCTGCTCAGAGCTGCTCTCAGCAAGCCGCCGCTGCTGATTTAAAATGTGAGTCGGTCGGAGACGGAGAGGCGACTTGTATTTGCCGAGCGGCTTGTATTTGCGTCATGCTCCTGAGTCTCTACATGTTAGTACAAATGTGTATGCTGCCTAGTATCTGGGGCTATGGTACAAATGTGTGCCTCTACATGGGTACCCACAATTTTGACTATGTCGCTGTGTCGATTTTTAGCTGAAGAGCTGTGTTTTTGTGTCGATTGTTACATATATAGGAACTCACAGTAAATCTCTGTCGTTCGATTTTTATCCCTAATTTTCTGTCTCTGTCGATTCTTAAAAGGGCTAAAAATGGCCATGTCGCCCATGTCGAATTTTACCCATGTAGGGGCACAAATGTGTATGCTGCCTAGTATCTGGGGCTATGGTACAAATATGTATGCTGCCTACTATCTGGGGCTATGGTACAAATATGTATGCTGCCTACTATCTGGGGCTATGGTACAAATATGTATGCTGCCTACTATCTGGGGCTATGGTACAAATATGTATGCTGCCTACTATCTGGGGCTATGGTACAAATATGTATGCTGCCTACTATCTGGGGCTATGGTACAAATATGTATGCTGCCTACTATCTGGGGCTATGGTACAAATATGTATGCTGCCTACTATCTGGGGCTATGGTACAAATGTGAATGCTGCCTAGTATCTGGGGCTATGGTACAAATATGTATGCTGCCTACTATCTGGGGCTATGGTACAAATATGTATGCTGCCTACTATCTGGGGCTATGGTACAAATGTGAATGCTGCCTAGTATCTGGGGCTATGGTACAAATATGTATGCTGCCTACTATCTGGGGCTATGGTACAAATGTGAATGCTGCCTAGTATCTGGGGCTATGGTACAAATATGTATGCTGCCTACTATCTGGGGCTATGGTACAAATGTGAATGCTGCCTAGTATCTGGGGCTATGGTACAAATATGTATGCTGCCTACTATCTGGGGCTATGGTACAAATGTGAATGCTGCCTAGTATCTGGGGCTATGGTACAAATATGTATGCTGCCTACTATCTGGGGCTATGGTACAAATATGTATGCTGCCTACTATCTGGGGCTATGGTACAAATGTGAATGCTGCCTAGTATCTGGGGCTATGGTACAAATATGTATGCTGCCTACTATCTGGGGCTATGGTACAAATGTGAATGCTGCCTAGTATCTGGGGCTATGGTACAAATATGTATGCTGCCTACTATCTGGGGCTATGGTACAAATATGTATGCTGCCTACTATCTGGGGCTATGGTACAAATATGTATGCTGCCTACTATCTGGGGCTATGGTACAAATGTGAATGCTGCCTAGTATCTGGGGCTATGGTACAAATATGTATGCTGCCTACTATCTGGGGCTATGGTACAAATATGTATGCTGCCTACTATCTGGGGCTATGGTACAAATATGTATGCTGCCTACTATCTGGGGCTATGGTACAAATATGTATGCTGCCTACTATCTGGGGCTATGGTACAAATATGTATGCTGCCTAGTATCTGGGGCTATGGTACAAATATGTATGCTGCCTACTATCTGGGGCTATGGTACAAATATGTATGCTGCCTACTATCTGGGGCTATGGTACAAATATGTATGCTGCCTACTATCTGGGGCTATGGTACAAATATGTATGCTGCCTACTATCTGGGGCTATGGTACAAATGTGTATGCTGCCTTCTATCTGGGGCTATGGTACAAATATGTATGCTGCCTACTATCTGGGGCTATGGTACAAATGTGAATGCTGCCTAGTATCTGGGGCTATGGTACAAATATGTATGCTGCCTACTATCTGGGGCTATGGTACAAATATGTATGCTGCCTACTATCTGGGGCTATGGTACAAATATGTATGCTGGCTACTATCTGGGGCTATGGTACAAATGTGTATGCTGCCTTCTATCTGGGGCTATAGTACAAATGTGTATGCTGCCTAGTATCTGGGGCTATGGTACAAATATGTATGCTGCCTACTATCTGGGGCTATGGTACAAATATGTATGCTGCCTACTATCTGGGGCTATGGTACAAATGTGAATGCTGCCTACTATCTGGGGCTATGGTACAAATGTGTATGCTGGCTACTATCTGGGGCTATGGTACAAATGTGTATGCTGCCTTCTATCTGGGGCTATAGTACAAATGTGTATGCTGCCTAGTATCTGGGGCTATGGTACAAATATGTATGCTGCCTACTATCTGGGGCTATGGTACAAATATGTATGCTGCCTACTATCTGGGGCTATGGTACAAATATGTATGCTGCCTACTATCTGGGGCTATGGTACAAATATGTATGCTGCCTACTATCTGGGGCTATGGTACAAATGTGTATGCTGCCTTCTATCTGGGGCTATGGTACAAATGTGTATGCTGGCTACTATCTGGGGCTATGGTACAAATGTGTATGCTGCCTTCTATCTGGGGCTATAGTACAAATGTGTATGCTGCCTAGTATCTGGGGCTATGGTACAAATATGTATGCTGCCTACTATCTGGGGCTATGGTACAAATATGTATGCTGCCTACTATCTGGGGCTATGGTACAAATATGTATGCTGCCTACTATCTGGGGCTATGGTACAAATATGTATGCTGCCTACTATCTGGGGCTATGGTACAAATGTGTATGCTGCCTTCTATCTGGGGCTATGGTACAAATGTGTATGCTGGCTACTATCTGGGGCTATGGTACAAATGTGTATGCTGCCTTCTATCTGGGGCTATGGTACAAATGTGAATGCTGCCTAGTATCTGGGGCTATGGTACAAATGTGTATGCTACAATCTGGGGCTATGGTACAAATGTGTGCCTCTACATGGGTACCCACAATTTTGACTATGTTGCTGTGTCGATTCTTAGCTGAAGAGCTGTGTTTTTGTGTCGATTGTTACATATATAGGAACTCACAGTAAATCTCTGTCGTTCGATTTTTATCCCTAATTTTCTGTCTCTGTCGATTCCTAAAAGGGCTAAAAATGGCCATGTCGCCCATGTCGAATTTTACCCATGTAGGGGCACAAATGTGTATGCTGCCTAGTATCTGGGGCTATGGTACAAATGTGTATGCTGCCTAGTACAGTAAAATTCCATTATAACGAAGTGCTCTGGGCCAGCAATAAAGTTCGTTATAAACGAATTTCGTAGTATCCAAACAGAGCATTTTAGGCCTCCCTTACACTGTCAGATAGGCTGGGAGACCTGTCTTTACCCCTATATTATAAGAATTGACAAATATCAGTGGTGAAATCTATATCATATGTGCGTATACTAACGTATTTGTACCATTTTGTTAAATCCTTATGTTAATTGAAATATGAACAACACCATAGCTACCCTATTAAAAGGAGGGATAGCTATGGTGTTGTGCTATGGTACAAATGTGTATGCTGCCTAGTATCTGGGGCTATGGTACAAATGTCGTACAGTCAGCCCTCACTTCCTCAAATTTGGAAAATGCTAGGCAAAATATCTGAGGAAGCAAATTATCCGAGGAATTAGGTACAAATATGTTAGGGTTTAGCCCCCGACTACCTGAGGTACCAGGATGTGCTAGTCCCGGATGGATATAATTCGACACCGGCGACCACAGTGACACGGTCCTTTTAGGTCCTTTTAAAAATCGACACACAGAAAATTTGGGATAAAAATCGACCTACAATTAATTCCTATATATGTAAAAATCGACACAGTGACACGGCCCTTTTGCTAAAAAGAAAAACGACACGGCGACACTGTCAAAACTGTGGGGACCCATGTAGAGGCACATACATGTACATGGACTTGGGAAACGTGTTTGTCAAGGGGTGTTGGGGATGGGGGTCGGGGGAGGGTAATTTGTAACGCCAAACACCACAATATATTTTGATATCCCATCTCATTCATTATCCGACCACCATTAACTTCAATCTTCACATGGTATATTTTTCATTACAGAGAAACTTCCCTGACGTTGTCTCTGGAGCAAGGTCAATCACGCATAGGGAGAACATGATTTAGTTCACAATCAGGTTCAAATACTCCACCCTTCCAACCACTGCTCGCAACTGGCAGTATCTAGGTTATAATAGTTCAGAATAATAAAAAACAAAACAGTACTTTTTGTGTATGCGTCCTACTGTAGTAGCTCCGTCCCTTCCCGTCCCAACACCCCCGCCCCATGTCGCTGACATAGTACCGGGTACTGACATAATCTCGGCCAGCGTCTGTCTTACCAGTGGGATAGCCTGGGAGCACACTGCCATTCAGTCTACGTAATAGGCATCTTATAATACCTCTTTCATGTATAGGGATCAAATACCCAGGAGCCGTAATTACCACTGTGTTCTAGATAAGGCCAAAAAAAAGGTGTGTTTCAGGTTACATAATCTGAAAATCTAGGTAGGGTAGGTCGGATTGTTTTTTTTTTATTTTTTTTTTTTACCTTGAACTGAAAAGTACCCCAAAATAGACTCGCAAACTTCATCGCCGACTTGCCAACAACAGTGTTGACTCGTAGACTATCAAATTGACCCTGAAATAGCCCTAAAATCACTTAAAAAATAAATATTATTTTCAAAATTGGATAAAAATGTCTAGGGTCGGCCCTGTTTTGCTAGGTAGGGTCGGGTAACCTGAAACACACCTTTTTTTTTTTATTTGGCCCAAGAATCTGGTAATAGTTGGGTCTATGTTACTCAGCAGGATTTCCCAAATACACACATGTTGCACTACTAAATGTCCCGACCCCCCCCCCCCCCCCCCACAAAGACACAATCTAATTCAAGTTGAATTTCTTGATTTTGACTACAACAGGCAACAATAAATCCCTGTATTTTGCCTAAGGGAGTGGTCATTTTTTAACAACAGGGGGGGGGGGTTGGTGGATTTTCGCGCGAGCGGGTCGAAAAATTTTCAGTCCCCCCCCACGGGAGGGGTCGGCCGCGCTCAATTTCAACTTGCCTGAGGGGGGGGGGGGGGAACAAAAAAATGTCGACCCCTCCCGTGGGGGGGACTGAAAAACCTTGAACTATAGTAACGCGCAGGCTTTTTCACTAAAAAGGGGTCCAAATTTTTTTGGTCCCCCCTTCAAGGGGTCCAAATTTTTTTGGTCCCCCCCCAAATCCACCAACCTCCCCTGTTGTTAAAAAATGACCACTCCCTAAGACAGCTGCTAGCGCGTAGCATCTAGAAGTAGTATAATAGAGCAATTACATTAGGCTATGGGGGCCGCCATCTTGACTCAGAGCAATGCATTCTGGCTAGGCCCCAGACTCCAGAGCAGTGCATTATGGGTGAATTTCTTATCAGTCCCTTTGTTCTAGGTGTGAGGGTAGGGGATGTAAAAGGGATTTACCTAATAAGGAGATAGGGGTTTAGTCCCCGACTACCTGAAGAACCAGGATGCGCTAGTACTGTGTAGGCGTCTAGCTGGATGCATTATCAACCAATGAGATAATTCCCTGGCCTTCACTGCGGAATTTTTAGGGTGCATTATGTAACAGCCTGTACCCATTGTGATTGCTGTATCAGTGCTTATCTCGCCAGGTACCAGATCAAGCAATGGTGCCCCCTACTAAGGAACTTGCAATCTCGGTATGGAATGGCGTGCAAGTTTAGAGAGTGGTTTGCTCCCAGACTGCAGTATTATGAGATGGCTGGGAGTCAGAGACCAGCTCACCCCCACGACCCGCAGGCTGGTAGAGCGCCTGGCACGGCTGGCAGCCCGGCCCCGGCCCCGCGTCAAATGTCGCCGCCCGCAGCCTCCGCCGCCCCAGCCGCGACCTCTCCAATAACCTCCCCCCCCCCCTCCTCCCTCCATACCACCCCCCCTCCCCCACACACACTTCCATACCTCCTCCCCCTCCTCCTCCCCACCTCCTCCCCCCCCCCCTCCTCCTCCTCACCTCCTCCTCTCTCCGCACCACCCGCTCCTACTACAACTCTGGCTCCTCTACAGTAAAGCTGGCAGCGGCTGCCGTGTTGATGTGCAGCTTGCACGGACGTGCGTGAGTAGGGCAGGGGAAGTGGGGGGGAGTGGTATTGGGTGCCAAGGCAGAGGGTGGCAGGGGGAGGCAGGGGGAGGCAGGGGGAGGCAGGGGGAGGCAGGGGGAGGCAGGGGGAGGCAGGGGGAGGCAGGGGGAGGCAGGGGGAGGCAGGGGGAGGCAGGGGGAGGCAGGGGGAGGCAGGGGGAGGCAGGGCAGGGGGAGGCAGGGGTGGCAGGGAAGGCAGAGGGTGGCAGGAGGCAGAGGGTGGCAGGGGAGGCAGAGGGTGGCAGGAGGCAGGGGGTGGCAGGGGAGGCAGGGGGTGGCAGGGGAGGCAGAGGGTGGCAGGAGGCAGGGGGTGGCAGGGGAGGCAGAGGGAGGCAGAGGGTGGCAGGAGGCAGGGGGTGGCAGGGGAGGCAGAGGGAGGCAGGGGTGGAAGGGAGTGGCAGGGGGCAGGATGTGGCAGGGGGTGAAAGGGGGAGGCAGGGGGTGGCAGTGAGCCTGCGAGACCCACACAACCTGCTATAGTCAGCCTGAGCCTGAGAGACCGGCCATACAAGTAGTCGGTAAAGTCAGCCTGAGAGACCTACCAGAGCCTGCAACACCTAAATACGTGAGTCTGAGCCTCAGACACGCGCTATAACCTGAGCCTCAGAGACTTGCTATACCCTGAGCCTCAGAGACTTGCTATAACCTGAGTCTCAGAGACTTGCTATAACCTGAGCCTTAGAGACTTGCTATAACCTGAGTCTCAGAGACTTGCTATAACCCGGGCCTCAGAGACTTGCTATAACCTGAGTCTCAGAGACTTGCTATAACCCGAGCCTCAGAGACTTGCTATAACCTGAGTCTCAGAGACTTGCTATAACCTGAGCCTCAGAGACTTGCTATAACCTGAGTCTCAGAGACTTGCTATAACCCGGGCCTCAGAGACTTGCTATAACCTGAGCCTTAGAGACTTGCTATAAACTGAGCCTCAGAGACTTGCTATAACCTGAGCCTCAGAGACGTGCTATAACCCGAGCCTCAGAGACCGGATATACAGGACTAGCACATCCTGGTACATCAGATAGTGCGAGGCTAAACCTCCATCCCCTTATCAGGTTAATCCCCTCATTTCACACCTGGAACAGAGAAATTCACCCATAAAGCACCGCTCTGGAGTAACCACAATGCCCTATTCTTAGCCAAGATGGCGGCCTAATGCGCTAGTCCGCTATACGGGACTAGCACATCCTGGTACCTGAGGTAGTCGGGGGCTAATCTCCTCTCCTCACACCTTAAACAAAGGAGCTGATAAGAAATTCTCCCATGATGCACTGCTCGGGGTCCTAACCACCTAGGGGCCTAACCACAATGCTACATCTTGAGCCAAGATGGCGGCCCCCCTAGCCTAATGCGCTAGTCCGGTATACCCGGTCGGACCTGGCCTCGTCCTGTCACTAATGACCAGCAGCCGCCCGGGGTCAGGCGCCGCCAGGGGCGCGGCGGTCGGCGCTCACCACACGCCCTCCAGGGTCAAGGGCGCGGACGGCCCTGACGGTAGTTGGGGTAGGGGAGAGGTTGGGGGGGGGGGGGGGCAGGTAGGAGGTAGGGGAGGGATTGGACTCTGGTTAGACTTGCTTAAGTCCTAGAATTTGAATAAAGACAAAAAATATACTTTTCT